>BSBK01000938.1:6537500-6595000 GCA_027943335.1 Chamaecyparis obtusa
ATTGAATTTTGATTAAATTGAAGATGTTATATCTTATATGTTTATTCGTATTGGTTTTTCTTCCTTGAATTATTGATGCTGCATTGAGGAGTGTGCAGGTAAGAGAACCATGGAATTAATCGGAGAACCAAGGTTAAACATATGTGAATTGAGTAAGCCAAAGCTTAATCCGATATGGGATTAAAAGCCTCGTTGTAATGTGAACTCCTGGTAAATGTGGATTTTTGCATGTGTGTTATTAGTTAATTTCTTGTTGTCATCCAGGACATGACCTTGGGTATGTAATGTGTAATCGTTAGTGTCATTTGACACTTGTTATGTACTTGTTTTAATTCATCCTTGTTCTAGTCACTTCTAGAGGCCAATAAGGGGTTCTAAGGGTCATTTTTGGCATAATTTAAGTACCTTATGGATAGGGTTATGAGTTAAGAAGGTTTTGAGCATGTCCCTAATTCCCTAGTGACCTTGGTAACCTATTTTATGACCCATTTGCCCTCAACTTCGAAATTGGATAAGTCATGATCTTTACCCAACTCCACCTTTTCTTTCAATCATGCATTTATCATGAGGGGACAAGGGAAGACAACAAGGCCATAGAGTCAAGTCTGTATTTATGGATGGTGGGTGGGTAGAGATTGGGAGGCCTTTTAGAGGCCCTTAGGAGATTTAGTGGGTGTTCACCCACTCTCTACATTTGGAGACATTAGGGTTTGGATTGAGGAAGGATAGTGGATAAGCTCTTCTCAAATTTCCATTTCCATCACACTTGTGGAGGTTGGTTACTCTTCTCATGGAAGCCTTTCTACTTGCTCTTTAGATTAACTTATATTTTTCTTTCTCATGCATATGAATCTTGATTCTTGTTGTGACAATGTGTTGTAATGGAGGGATTTTGGGTTTTGATTTCATGGTTTGATCTTGTTCTTTTTGCTTGATTGAGGGAGTTCTTGTTTATGGGTGTGAGGCATTACTCACCCTTTGGGAAGGGAAGAAGTGGCCTATGGGTGGAGGGGTTAGTTGGGCTCTCCATGAGGTGAGAGTCTCTTCTCTTGGAGAAGAGGGATAAGTCCATGGTGTATGGGCACCATGGAAGCCATTGCATTCTTGTATTTTGAAGAGGATGTTAAGAAAAGTATGTGTATGAAGAGGCATTTGGATATGCATGGATATGTAGCCTTGAAGAGGCATTTGGATATGTAGCCTTGAAGAGGCATTTGAATACTCATGGTGAGAAAATTTGTATGTAATGGCATTCTCCCCTTGGAAAAGCCCACCTCCACCCTCTCAATGAGCTTGTAAGACTCATTTGTGTAACCTTGGAAGGGAGTAATTTGTTGTATGTGCATTTGTGTAAATTGTTTGTGAGCATCTTGTTGATCTTGTTGCATACCCATTTAGCCTTGGTTCTCCAAGCTCGGGGGTGGTCTCATAAGAGACCTAGGTTGGGTGGTGAGCACCCATGGTTCTCCATTTTTTTTTTATTTGCAGATTTGTGGAAGCTCAAAGAGGAGCTGTCATGGAGGTTTTCATCTTTTGGATGGTTGAGAGAAGACATCCCTTTTATTCCATTGTGAATCACTCTTTGTATTTAGATTTCATTTGATGTAAAAGAGAATGTAATGCCTTTTATTTGGAGCTATTGTGAAGATGAAATGGATGAGAGACTGTTATTATCTTGATCTTTCATTGTGTGGAATTATTCATTGCAATGCTTTGTTGAAACTAGGATGTTGTAAACTTTATTGATGTATTTGTAAATGAGTTGAAATGGATTTCTTAATGTTTATGATGAATCCTTGCATACGTAATTAAAGATTTCTATCTCTTACTATAGTTGAAATTACTCTCCTTTTTGCAATGAGTTCTCAATATTGATAGAATAGATATTGTATCAATTTCAATAAGATTTCATATCTTGGTTGAAGTAGGAATATTGCAGATTCATATATGATGATTTAAATGTCATGATCATTGAAAATAATCTCCATTTGATTCATATCACTCTTTTAGTTCTATAAGTTGTAATGGAACAACTATGAACAAATGATCATGTTAGTCTCTACGTGGAAATCTCATTCGGTTGTCAATCAAACTATATTAATCCTTGTTGATACACTATCAATTTTAAGTCCATAGACTTCCTAATGCATTAAGGAAAATAATAAAATTATGATATTATATTACCCATCATTAGCAAGTTTACAAAAATATAGTGCAAGCAAAATAACACTCTCCAGATTTTAAGAGAGCAAAATGCTCTCTGGATTTTGTATGGGATAAAATCCCATACAAAATCCATACCACAGTCATTTTAATATAATAAACTTGCCACCTCAATATATATTAAACAAATAAAATATTAATCTACTTTACCTCTTACCTTCTTAAATATCTCCCCTTTTCTAGGCGCATGTGAAGGAATGCAAAGTCAATGTCTTTAATTCCAACCTTTTTATTGGATGGAATAGTGTCCTTGAGTGACACATCACCTAGACTTTTTTATTAGCTTTAAACTCTTTGTCTTCAAAACTCACGCAGGTTTTAAAAGACCATACCTTGTTTTTGATTCAAAACTTGTTGAGGGTACTTTATTTTGACATGGAAGGGAGTGGGACCCACCTTCCACTACCCTTTCCATGCTTCCCTCTTCCCTATGCATTCTTGGCGCAGGTCCTTGAAGAGGGGCATTTAAATTTGTTTGAAAACTTTTTTTTTCTTCCTTCTTGGAACGCACCCCCATGTACTTGCATGATGGGAGGTGTGAGTAGGGGGTAGGCTAGGAGTTGATAGGTTAATAGGTTGTTTTGATATGAAGTTTGAGTAGTTTAGTAGATAAGAGTAATTAGTAGGATGTTTATTTTAGTAGATTAGATAGTTTAGTGTTTAGATAAGTTAGTTTAGAAAGTAGATTTAATGCTAATTAGATATTAATATCATGTTAATAATTTTAGTTTAGAATTAAGATAGTTAATGTTAGATAAGCTAGTTTAGTATGTTTGTATTAATATTAATTTGTAAATGATGACATAGGTAGTTATATTTTATTTGTTCATGGTTATTTGATTATTTTAAAATTGTTCAATGTTTATAATGATATAGTGTGTAAATATTACTAATTAATATATTGTGGTTTATTAATTTAATTAATAATTTTATTAATTAATTAATACATTATAAATATTAATTAATAATGTTTATATGTTATTTAGTAATAATCATTGGTTATAAATCTTTAATTAATATACGATGGTTAATGGTGTAGTTGATTACTTAATTTTATTCACAATATTTTCATATATGATAGTCAATTTGACTTTGATTTGTATATATAGGAAATTATTTACCTGTATATATAAGAATGCTATATTCGTTTACCCTTGAAAATCTTTATGACAAATAGATTAACGTTGATATTGTTCATAATTCGAATTAACAAAACCTCTTAACTTTGAAATAACTTAGTATCTTATTAAACTAAGTTATGTTATTAAGACCTTCCTTGATCGAATTCTTGGTGGGAAATGGTTAACCTAAGTATAGAACTACACTAACGATTAACGTTCCATTCCACTTAGTTAACCTTTTAGCCTGATAGACTGTCGATCGATGAACTTCTTTTGATCATGTTCCAACTAGCATCTTTTAGAAACTACCATGTTGAGGTGTGACCACCTGTCTCTTGAGACGTTGACATATTCACTCTTATCCCGCATCATTGATCATGACAAACTTTTAACCTTCTAAAAAAAAAAATTTGGTTGTGTTTTGACCCGAACTTTTGGGCATTACATTTTGGTATCAGAGCACTAGGTTCAACTCTAGGAACCTTTGTGCCATTACGTTTTGCAAAGAAAGTAGTCGTGTACGCATAATAACCCTTTGAGTTATGTATGTGAGGAGCATGTGTGAGTACATTATGGAATGGTCATACCAACATCATCGTGTGTGGGTGCCCTAGGATGACTACGGGAATACCTCGAAGAAGCTGAACCCTTATAACACTGGATATTTGGTAGGGGAACTTCCTAAATTGCATAGAACCTCTGGATGGACACCCCTTCAAACCATGATCATGGAATTAAGAGCATATATTGAAAAGAGACTAGCAACTTGTGACCCATGTGAGGGTGGTACGGTTGGCAGTCTTTCCATCGTGGTAAAAATGTTGCTTGTTTGAGCTCAGTAAAATCAACTTAAGTATTGTCCCCTAGTAGACAGTGTCGTTAAAAAGGTCTTTGAGTGACCTACCTCCTTGACGATTACATGAGGCCGGTACTACTAGTCAGTGACGGTGCATGTCTAAAAAGGGACTTTTAACCCTATTATCTCTTAGAGTATGGTGTATCATTTGTGCTACGTAATCTCTGGATATAGTGCAGTTGAAGAAATAGGGGTATGCTTGGGAACACTAGAATCATGCATCAGTAGGGGGTCCCACTTAAGGTTCTTGGGATTCGTGCTCTATAATAAGAGGATTTGTAGGAAATATTCAATGGATGGAAGAGCAATTGTTCTTATAAATAAGATATTTGCCTAATGATTGTTGTCCCTAGAAGTCATGACGACATACATTCCACAAAGGGACGTAACGAAGTTGGGATGGATGGTATCTTAACATAATAACATTAATGAGGCCTCCCAGACATCCAATATCCCACACATGTAGTTTGGATAATGAGGTGCACAGAGTGTTGTAGAAACTAGGTAGAATGGCCTAAACCTTTTTAGTATGGGGTGGAAAATTGTTCTATACCCTTGCAGGATGTACATTATTAAGTTATAGTAGGGCCAATGCCATGATGTAAATATATATATACTTTCATATATGATGGAAACACTCCAGGATCATCGACAATTTCTCCTTGTATAGACTAGGACCTTCTCGGAGCATTGGAAACTTATGATACAGCTTGGGGAGGCTAATTAGTCATAGGAGATGGACGATGGTAACCTATGTTATGAAAAGCATTGAAGTACCAGAGTAAGGTAAAGGAGACTCATTTATTTAATGCTTCAGACAACGAAAGTATGGTGCTCTAGTCGAGGTATAGATTGAATCATCTATGGATATGTAAGTTATAGGTTGAAATTCCTCAGTATTCGGTGGTGGGTACTCCTTCTTTTGGATTTGATGTCAGTTGTTTCATTTTGCTTATGGTCTTCTTGAGTTGTTTATCTTTTTGGTGGAACTTTCCACGTATTGGACTGGTACCTTTTTGTTTTCTATCTTTAGTTGGGTTTTGTCTACAACTGTATAGTTCTTATCTTGGCGGTTGCCACCGTTGATTTTTTTTTTTATTGATTGAAATGAGCTCACTTTTTATTTATTTATTCGAAGTTGAAGCAGAAAGACTTCCTTTTTGAAAATTACTTGTATCTTTTTTTTGGGTGACTCTTATGAGCATTCTCTTTTGCTGCCAGTCCTATGTCATTTGAACTTTTTTTTTGTTTTAAAGAGTCCCACCAATCATATGTATATGAGTAACACCTAGAAGGAGATATTATTCCATGTCGGAAGGTACTATAGGATCGATAAGATTAGATCCATGCTCTACTATGATGAACAACAGAAATGATTGGCTTCCTTGTAGTTGGGGTAGGTGAAAGTTGGTGATTTGGAAAAACCATGGTGGTGTAAAATATTTTATAAGACATACAGTTTTGTAAGTGGCCTTGCACGGGTGTTAGTATTATGAAGTTCATCCTTTGGGTAATCATGTACCCTAATAGGAAAGATCTATGATGTCATGAATGACCTTAAGAGGTCGATGATTATTGAATGTTCTAAACTACCCTAGTAGGGGAAATTGATTAGGATGGATAAGAAAGGGGCTAGTTGGAGTGTAATGCATTAGTGTTATATTTCGAAAGGGACAAGTGTAGGAATCTTATAATACGCATACGATGCAATCCGATAAGGATTCGTATTTGCCCCATAAGTTAGTTTGTGACAGAAAGTTCCTCCTTTCTGTAGCCTTGTTGAGAGTGAAAAGTCGAAAACAATTGGGTGGCTCATTAGTTGGAGACTCCATGTTGCAGATCTTAATGATCTAGTGAAAATGTGATGACGGCACCTCTTTGAAATATTATTGTGATGAAATTTGGGAGAAGATATTTCTTGACAAGACCCTAGGTCATGAAGATTGAGGGTTCAGAAGGATAGGATAAAAGAGTAAAACTTGCCTAAAGAACTAAGGAACAAAAATCATAGAGTATGTACCACCCAGAGGGGGTGTTGCTGCAAGAAGAGTATGTTCCTTATATGGTCATGATCACCCTCGAAAAGAAGACTGTAGCCTATTCGGTACGTGACCCTAAAGAAACTAGGAATGGTCGCTCTCTTGACACCTATGTTCCTAACCCTCTTACGATCGAAAATACAATGATGCTTTTTAGTACTTTTGTACCCTATTTTAATATATACTCTGGAGAGAGAGGACTCATGTGTGTGGTATCTCCATACACTATATCAAAAGAGAGTTTCCTTATGAATGAAAAGTTTTGATGAAAGAGCCCCCATACCCTCTAATGGGAATTGTGTTCTAGTAATAGTCCTATTAAAGGAATAGATGCAATGGTAAAAGGTGGTAGTAAACCACTAGGATTGGAGTGAATTTTTTTTGTTGAAATAGGAACTGGTAACTCCAAGTTTCTTATAGAAAGAACTTAGAGGTTTTCTTCATCATTTGATGCCTCATGGTAAATAGAAGGTTTACGTTATGCCTACAGTAGTAGAAACCCTTATGGATTATGTTGTAACCACACTAGATCCTTGAAGACCCTTTGATACATTATAAATTTTTGGTGTTGTGAGAACCATCCTAAATGAGAAAAGACTCCTTCAACCCCTATCTAGTTGGGGGGAATAAAATTATATATATGAGAATTATCTAGATAAGGAGACCCTATAGGTATACTTGTTTTGGAATACGTAGCTTTCTTTTGTAAGCTTGCTACCTTTGATAGACCTGTCGGCTTCCGGGAGTAAGCCTATTCCTTGGGGGGGATGATGTAAGGCCCACCCCATTTCCACCTTTTCCTTGACACTTTGATGTCGGACGATTAAGGGGTTTTGTAGTATCCGGTTGATTGGTAAATCCCTAACATAATTGTACCCCGGGATAGACCTATTTATTGTACCTTCATATCAGTACCTATCAATTAATTGTCGCTATGATAGAGGAGATATCTCTAGGTTATTAATTGTGTAAGTGAATCTTGGGTGCAATATGTTACCCTACGGATCTCAGATCCAGCAAGACTAATTAAGGTTCCATTGAGTAATGCTTTGATGATGTATTATATGGCTATACCATAGTGATTTTTTGGCGATATTATTAGAACAGTGAACAAGGATTTGTTAGACCCTAGACTTATAGGATTATTCTGCATTTTGTTTTCCTGGATTAGGAAATTTAATCATACTTGTGATAAGAATTTAATAGGACCCGACGGATATGGTTACCCCCTTACCGATGTTGAACCATCGATTTATCTTAAATATCATGCTAAGGAAAATTGAGAATCTTTGAGATTAGGAGTACTATGAACTTATGCAATCAAATTATGTAGATTGAATTGAATTGAAATAATGAATGTATTCTATATGTTTGCAAGCTTGAATTTGGATTATGATCTATATGTGGGCATTGTACTTTATGTGACTTTGAGTACGTAGTAGAAATTATAAATTATGTGTATAAAATTATATGTAATTAAATTATGCACTATATGAAAGTGATTAGATGTATGCATTGAATCATGAATTATGAGAAAGCGATTGTAAGAATGCAATCGAATTCTATGTTGCAAATGAATATCATGTTAGACATCTTCGCTGCATTGATGTTATGAGTAATTGATGATTACCTTGTGATGATGTTAGATTATTGATGATCATGATTTCAATTGAATTACAAGATTAGTAGGCATTAGAGATGCAATTGAATTATGAAATTGAAACTAAGCAATTGAATTTTGATTAAATTGAAGATGTTATATCTTATATGTTTATTCGTATTGGTTTTTCTTCCTTGAATTATTGATGCTGCATTGAGGAGTGTGCAGGTAAGAGAACCATGGAATTAATCGGAGAACCAAGGTTAAACATATGTGAATTGAGTAAGCCAAAGCTTAATCCGATATGGGATTAAAAGCCTCGTTGTAATGTGAACTCCTGGTAAATGTGGATTTTTGCATGTGTGTTATTAGTTAATTTCTTGTTGTCATCCAGGACATGACCTTGGGTATGTAATGTGTAATCGTTAGTGTCATTTGACACTTGTTATGTACTTGTTTTAATTCATCCTTGTTCTAGTCACTTCTAGAGGCCAATAAGGGGTTCTAAGGGTCATTTTTGGCATAATTTAAGTACCTTATGGATAGGGTTATGAGTTAAGAAGGTTTTGAGCATGTCCCTAATTCCCTAGTGACCTTGGTAACCTATTTTATGACCCATTTGCCCTCAACTTCGAAATTGGATAAGTCATGATCTTTACCCAACTCCACCTTTTCTTTCAATCATGCATTTATCATGAGGGGACAAGGGAAGACAACAAGGCCATAGAGTCAAGTCTGTATTTATGGATGGTGGGTGGGTAGAGATTGGGAGGCCTTTTAGAGGCCCTTAGGAGATTTAGTGGGTGTTCACCCACTCTCTACATTTGGAGACATTAGGGTTTGGATTGAGGAAGGATAGTGGATAAGCTCTTCTCAAATTTCCATTTCCATCACACTTGTGGAGGTTGGTTACTCTTCTCATGGAAGCCTTTCTACTTGCTCTTTAGATTAACTTATATTTTTCTTTCTCATGCATATGAATCTTGATTCTTGTTGTGACAATGTGTTGTAATGGAGGGATTTTGGGTTTTGATTTCATGGTTTGATCTTGTTCTTTTTGCTTGATTGAGGGAGTTCTTGTTTATGGGTGTGAGGCATTACTCACCCTTTGGGAAGGGAAGAAGTGGCCTATGGGTGGAGGGGTTAGTTGGGCTCTCCATGAGGTGAGAGTCTCTTCTCTTGGAGAAGAGGGATAAGTCCATGGTGTATGGGCACCATGGAAGCCATTGCATTCTTGTATTTTGAAGAGGATGTTAAGAAAAGTATGTGTATGAAGAGGCATTTGGATATGCATGGATATGTAGCCTTGAAGAGGCATTTGGATATGTAGCCTTGAAGAGGCATTTGAATACTCATGGTGAGAAAATTTGTATGTAATGGCATTCTCCCCTTGGAAAAGCCCACCTCCACCCTCTCAATGAGCTTGTAAGACTCATTTGTGTAACCTTGGAAGGGAGTAATTTGTTGTATGTGCATTTGTGTAAATTGTTTGTGAGCATCTTGTTGATCTTGTTGCATACCCATTTAGCCTTGGTTCTCCAAGCTCGGGGGTGGTCTCATAAGAGACCTAGGTTGGGTGGTGAGCACCCATGGTTCTCCATTTTTTTTTTATTTGCAGATTTGTGGAAGCTCAAAGAGGAGCTGTCATGGAGGTTTTCATCTTTTGGATGGTTGAGAGAAGACATCCCTTTTATTCCATTGTGAATCACTCTTTGTATTTAGATTTCATTTGATGTAAAAGAGAATGTAATGCCTTTTATTTGGAGCTATTGTGAAGATGAAATGGATGAGAGACTGTTATTATCTTGATCTTTCATTGTGTGGAATTATTCATTGCAATGCTTTGTTGAAACTAGGATGTTGTAAACTTTATTGATGTATTTGTAAATGAGTTGAAATGGATTTCTTAATGTTTATGATGAATCCTTGCATACGTAATTAAAGATTTCTATCTCTTACTATAGTTGAAATTACTCTCCTTTTTGCAATGAGTTCTCAATATTGATAGAATAGATATTGTATCAATTTCAATAAGATTTCATATCTTGGTTGAAGTAGGAATATTGCAGATTCATATATGATGATTTAAATGTCATGATCATTGAAAATAATCTCCATTTGATTCATATCACTCTTTTAGTTCTATAAGTTGTAATGGAACAACTATGAACAAATGATCATGTTAGTCTCTACGTGGAAATCTCATTCGGTTGTCAATCAAACTATATTAATCCTTGTTGATACACTATCAATTTTAAGTCCATAGACTTCCTAATGCATTAAGGAAAATAATAAAATTATGATATTATATTACCCATCATTAGCAAGTTTACAAAAATATAGTGCAAGCAAAATAACACTCTCCAGATTTTAAGAGAGCAAAATGCTCTCTGGATTTTGTATGGGATAAAATCCCATACAAAATCCATACCACAGTCATTTTAATATAATAAACTTGCCACCTCAATATATATTAAACAAATAAAATATTAATCTACTTTACCTCTTACCTTCTTAAATATCTCCCCTTTTCTAGGCGCATGTGAAGGAATGCAAAGTCAATGTCTTTAATTCCAACCTTTTTATTGGATGGAATAGTGTCCTTGAGTGACACATCACCTAGACTTTTTTATTAGCTTTAAACTCTTTGTCTTCAAAACTCACGCAGGTTTTAAAAGACCATACCTTGTTTTTGATTCAAAACTTGTTGAGGGTACTTTATTTTGACATGGAAGGGAGTGGGACCCACCTTCCACTACCCTTTCCATGCTTCCCTCTTCCCTATGCATTCTTGGCGCAGGTCCTTGAAGAGGGGCATTTAAATTTGTTTGAAAACTTTTTTTTTCTTCCTTCTTGGAACGCACCCCCATGTACTTGCATGATGGGAGGTGTGAGTAGGGGGTAGGCTAGGAGTTGATAGGTTAATAGGTTGTTTTGATATGAAGTTTGAGTAGTTTAGTAGATAAGAGTAATTAGTAGGATGTTTATTTTAGTAGATTAGATAGTTTAGTGTTTAGATAAGTTAGTTTAGAAAGTAGATTTAATGCTAATTAGATATTAATATCATGTTAATAATTTTAGTTTAGAATTAAGATAGTTAATGTTAGATAAGCTAGTTTAGTATGTTTGTATTAATATTAATTTGTAAATGATGACATAGGTAGTTATATTTTATTTGTTCATGGTTATTTGATTATTTTAAAATTGTTCAATGTTTATAATGATATAGTGTGTAAATATTACTAATTAATATATTGTGGTTTATTAATTTAATTAATAATTTTATTAATTAATTAATACATTATAAATATTAATTAATAATGTTTATATGTTATTTAGTAATAATCATTGGTTATAAATCTTTAATTAATATACGATGGTTAATGGTGTAGTTGATTACTTAATTTTATTCACAATATTTTCATATATGATAGTCAATTTGACTTTGATTTGTATATATAGGAAATTATTTACCTGTATATATAAGAATGCTATATTCGTTTACCCTTGAAAATCTTTATGACAAATAGATTAACGTTGATATTGTTCATAATTCGAATTAACAAAACCTCTTAACTTTGAAATAACTTAGTATCTTATTAAACTAAGTTATGTTATTAAGACCTTCCTTGATCGAATTCTTGGTGGGAAATGGTTAACCTAAGTATAGAACTACACTAACGATTAACGTTCCATTCCACTTAGTTAACCTTTTAGCCTGATAGACTGTCGATCGATGAACTTCTTTTGATCATGTTCCAACTAGCATCTTTTAGAAACTACCATGTTGAGGTGTGACCACCTGTCTCTTGAGACGTTGACATATTCACTCTTATCCCGCATCATTGATCATGACAAACTTTTAACCTTCTAAAAAAAAAAATTTGGTTGTGTTTTGACCCGAACTTTTGGGCATTACAAGCAATCTGAAGGCATGTTTTTTAGTTGACCTATTGAGAGTAGGCACCTCTACATGGTGGAGGTCGAAGGAATATAAAAACAATTTATCTATGGGCACTGTCACTTAGGAGACCTTTTGGAGAGATTTAGAGACATGTACTTGTCAAAGAACTTCATACAAAACCACATTGATGAGTTCCATGATCTCCAGTAGAGGGGACTCGCACCATTTCAGTATGAGAGTTGACTCTTTGAGTTATTACCCTATGTAGACTATATGAAGGATGAAAAATTGTGAGTTAATTTCTTTTTCAAGGGACTCAATGATTAGATATTAGGATAGGTATGCATGAACACTCTAGGAGACCTTTGAGAGGCTATAGAGATGGCTTTGATTGCAGAGGAGATACGAGGCATGTCACAAGATGCTTTATTTCTTACAAAGAGGTAGAATTACAAGTCATAGTGAATGAGTTACAAAATCCTAACATAAAGATCACAGACATTGAGAAGAAAATAAGCAAGATACATGATGAGATAAGCCTATTGGAGAATGAAAAAGAAAGGAAGTTGAAGAGATTTGCACTACTTAGAGAATATTTGACATTGAAAATCAATAATGTGCAGAATCAATTGGAAGAATGTCTTTCCTCAAAGTCATCATATGGTAAATTTTCTTATCCTAATCTAAGAGCAGTTGAGATAACATCTTATGGGCTATGTGCACTACTCAGTGTATCAGATTCAGTTAAGATTACATGGGATAAGAAGATTGCAAACTTGAAGGCAAACTTTACAGATTGCATTTCAACCCTTCTATCTCTACAGAATTGAAGACAAGAGGTATATCAGAAATTTTGACCTATACACACACACACACACACATTTGTCATTGTTTTCAAAGGGGGAGTAATAGTATGAGAAAATTACTAATATATATAAGGTATAGATATATGTGGAAAGGATATAGTATAGTCAAAGGGGGAGTATCCCTATGATGGAATGATATAAGTAGATATGTATGATCCACAAACTTTGAAAATCTTGTAATGGCCATGTAACACTGTTACAAAATGTTGCAAGTTTGTTTTTGAAGTTTTTTGTTGTAAAGTTTTGGGACTTAGCCAATTTTCCCATATGTTGCCATCAATGACAAAGGGGGAGATTTTTGGAAATTTGGCAAAAGGCCTTCTCTCCCTTATAACTACTTGACGACTAGCAGGATCCGACTAAGTAAAGGTCCTTCTCTTTTTGAAGACCTTACAAAAAATGGGTTTCAGATTTGATCTAGTGACTTTGGTCTTGGGTCTGGCTGGTTATTCTGGTTATGGGAGCCAAGACAAAACCCATATTATTGGTTTAGGGAGCCTAAAAACCCTAGATATTTACTATTGTTGTAAAGCTTTGGCTTTTGGTTTTGAGTAGCTAGAGCCTTAAAGCTTATTCTTCTTGTGGCTGTTGTTGTTGTGTTCATCTAGGATTGCTAGTAGTTTTGTTGGTAATCTATGTTGGGGGCACTGTAAAGCCTGTCTTCATCCCCCAGCTGTCTCTTTTTGGTAGGTACTTATTTTTCCTATCTTTCTTCACTTTTTTATAGGGTTATGGTTCCCTTCAAAAATTGACTGTAAATGGTTTTGAGGCCCATTCAAAACCTATTTTTTCCATTAATCAGAACATATATTCAGCATTAAAGATAGCATTATTCAAGGATAAATTTTTGGATGATAACTTAAGGAAATTGTCTAAGTATAACAATATTTATCTGTTAGCACAGAGACTATTTTGATCAACAAAGTTCATAGAAGTATTTCCAACACAAGAGAACTTGAGTACAAATTATATGAGGTGTGTTGAAGGTATAGCTAAGAGAGAAAGATTGTACGACATGTATAGACAAAGTTATTAATGTTTTACATAAACAATGTTGAGCCGACATAACAGAGCAGCAACTAGTAAATGAATGTTTTGGGTTAAGAGGTTATTTTGTTTATCAAAATAATGACTTAAGTAATTAGGGATGATATCCTAGATGTTAACCTTAAGTCAATAAGAAGTAATGGTATGTTTTGGAAATGTGTAAGCTGACCTAAAATCTATATTTTTGATAGCTTGTATAAAGGAAACTAATTTGTAATGAGAATTTCTAAGACTTATGTAATGCTTTGGTATTGATGTCAAACCTGATGTATGATCAGAGAAGTGCAAGTTGATAACAAGTTTTGTGAAGAGCCTAAAAGCTAGATCAGAATATTGAAGATATTCAGCAATAGTGAAAGGTTTTTGTATTCTATCTTTTAGATATTATCATTGTATATTACATGTTTGGGTAGTGGGCTCATCTTGCATACATTCATGTTTTGTAATACCAACTCCTAACAAGGTTGAGGCTTCTAACAAAGCCTAAGTCCTCTAACAAGGACTGAGACACTATACGAATGTAATAGACTCCTAACAAGGTCAATATATATCATAAGATACTTTTGATTAGTAGATCATTTGTGGGTACCATCCCCACCGGGGTTTTTACTTCACTAGTAGAATTTGGGCAATAAATGACCAGGTGACTAAAACTTTTAGTCATGTGACTAAAACTGATCATGTTCTACCCATTTTTTGCAATTCACAAATATAAATGACTAAATAAATGACCAATTTGGTCATCAGGTAAAATCACAAGTAAAATGACTAAATAAATGACCAAATAGATGATGAAATAAATGACCAATTTGGTCATTGGGTAAAATGACTAAATAAATGACCAATTTAGTCATCGGGTAAAATGACCAATTTGGTCATCAGGTAAAATGACCAAATAAATGACTAAATAATTAGTCACCCTAATAATAAAAATGACTAAATGAATGGTTAATACTCCTTTACACATTAACATTTGATAATATCATATACTTATATTCTTAAAAGTTGCATTTCAACAATAATGTGTGTTCACCAATAGACTTATTATGCAAACATTATTCTGTGTGCTATAATATTCTGTTCACCAATAGACTTATTGTTGCATTTCACATTAACTATTCTACGTGCTCTATAATTTTTAGATGTTTCATTATTTTTTGTATCCACTAGTAGAATCTGACAAATATGTGATTACATGACTAAAAATTTTAGTCACATGACTAAAAATTCTAGCTACTTGACTAAAATGACTAAATTCTACTATTTTTTTGTAATTCACAACTATAAATGGATAAATAAATGACTAATTTGGTCGTATTCAAATAAATCATAACTAAATAATTTACCAAATGACTAAATTAATAACTATTTCTCCTCTATTATTTTTTCTTTCAAATTTGATCATAATCCATAGAGGCACTTAAGCCCCCCTCATGGGACCCCTACTTAAGCGATCCATTTGGCTTTCAGGTGATTCAGGTGATTTCAAAATCTATTCATAAACAACTTTAAGATATATAATTGCAAAGAATAGTTTCCATTAAACAAATTTTCATTCATGGCTTACTGTTTCGAATAGGTTTCTCATCTCATGCCTAAAAATGAATATGACTTGCATCTAATATTAGATATTCTTCAAATCAAATCATATTTTGGTTGCATGCGTGAAATATTTAACCCTTAAACATGTTACCTATTTTTTTCTTTAAAGCATAAAAAAACTATGTATGTATCTTAGGTACCCTTTAGAGGGTTGTGAAATTCATTTAAGTGTTTTACAAGCATTATGGAGGTGCATGTTCATAGTTATAGGAGGTGAAGTGTTTAAAAGTATTCATATTATCTAGTTTTCCCTCTAGGTCAAAATATCCTTACATCCAAGTCTTACGTTCATCATGATGATAAGGGTCTTTTTTTCAATGTCTTTCCATGACTTCAACTTTTCATTAAAATTTTCTAAAATAGAACCCCTTATTTTAAGTTCTAATGTTTAAAAAATCTCTCATTTTAATTTTTTTCATCTCTTGCTAATAGCTCATGGAAAATCTAGTTAAGGTTCTCTTGTATTTTGAAAATAAATAAATAAAATAAAATCACAATTATAAACCATGACTTCAACTTTTCATTAAAATTTTCTAGAATAGAGCCCCTTAATTTAAGTTGTAATGTTTAAAAAATCCCTATTTCAATTTTTTTTCATCTTTTGCTAATAGCTCATGGAAAATCTAGTTAAGCTCCTCTTGTATTTTAGAAGGAGGTGAAAATAAATAAATAAAATAAAATCACAACTAGTCACATTTAATTTTTTCAAGAGTTGCCTTAGTCTGCCAAAACCAAAGGAGAAAAGGAAATATTTGAGAAAGCCCACGAATGCAAGGAAATAGTAGGTTATTGTAGAAATATTCTATGATTTTCACTCAGAGGGAGAAGCTTGCAAATTCTACAGTATGTATTGCCAAGGGTAATGTCGCAGCAATCAGCTCACCTAAGGGATGCATCTCCCACAAGAATTTGCAAGTTGTGTAGGATGTAAATTTATAGGTACTTAGTGAGAAATTCTATATTCCTTTCATTATGTGCTTTTTGTGTAAATTTTGAACTAAATTGGTGGGGGATTCAGTTTCAAGGGGAAATTTAATAGGCCATCTTTTTCACGTCCAACACCAGATACAAATCTTTTTCACTTTCCTTCATGCTATCTTGTAGTATTGTGTTCGATTCTACCATCTCTTTAACCAAGTACTATTAATTATTCTTCCCATCTTCTTTACTGTTATAATTTGCAATAACACCCGTACCTTTTAGTATGTTTTGGAAAATGGGATTTTAATCTGTTTATTTGCTATGGGATTGCTATGTGTTTATTTTCTATTTTTTTATTTGCTAGATTCATACTTGTTTAATAGCTTTTCTATTCTCGACGTTTCAAAATATTAGTCATATAAATTGATTTTTGATTAAGCCCAAAGCTTGGGGCATACTCTATAAATTTTTATCCCAATGTATTAAAATTTGTGTAATCTAGTTGACAACACTTTACACTCTGGTTGTCTTTGTAGTTGGTAGTGACTTGCCTAGGAGTATCTTCCAAATTATAGTTGTATATAGTATATGTGTTCACATCTCTTATCTAATTGGGATTGACTACAATTTGTTTGATTTTCATTTGACTTACCCTAAAATCACAAGTCTGAGAGAGACTATGCATCAATTTATATTTTGAAAGGTCCAAGGGTTAGATATTTAGGTATCCAATCTTTTTAATAAAGTGCTTTCTAACAAGGCATAGGCTATAGCTACACCATGTGGCATATAGGGATCTAGGTTCTTGTTTAGTCTATTATTTCTATGCTATATATCACCTGTTCATAAAATCCATTAGAATAAATAATAGCTTCATAAGACTGTATAGTAGTCATTCAGTGATAAATCATAAATTAGGCCAGGATCTCCAGCTCTATTTTGGGTTAATATGACCTGCACCGAAAGAGAAAGGACCTAGGCTCCACAATATATTCTCAGCTCCCTTGATGTCATCCAGTATGGTAGCTATGATTCAGAAAGGAATACAACCCATGGTACAATTTCAGATCTAAGGATAATTTTTTTTTAAAATAAAATAAATTCACATCAGGACAAGCCTTGTTCAATAGGTTCCATGAAAAGGGATTCAAAACATCTAGAATGATAGGAATTTGAATATATTGAGTGAAACGTACAATGAAGTTTTAGTATATACCTGAAGTCATAATGGTCGAACTTATGGCTGCTGAGCTCCAATGAGGATATGCTTCTTTTAGTAATGTTGCAATACTAGCTACATGAGGGCATGCCATAGACGTGTCTGATATTACATTGTAAGAAGTCTTCCTATTATCAAAATCAAGGCTAGTTGGGGATGCTGCTTCCGAGCATGCTGCAAGTATGTTCAACCTTGGAGCTAAAATATCAGGCTGCATCTGATATACATGTGTGGATCAGGGACCATGAGATTTGAACATTTGTGGATTAGGGACCATGAGATTGGGGTGCCTATAATTAAAATTTTCATTAAGCACCCCTGATGTTTAAATCCTAGAGGTCATGGTTTCAATCTATGCAAGGCCTCTCTTCTCAAGGTGATAATGGGTTTGCGTTTTAAGGCTTGATTTCAAATTTTGGATGCCAGCTTCATTCACTTCCATGCTTTGAATGTTTAAAACTTTACAAGGATTTCATGCCTATTAGCTGTTGGTTTGATTGATCTGATATTTTAATTCTGATTTCTTATAATGATTTTGGTAGCTATATTAGGCACCAGTTTTCTACAGTCCACTTAAGTATTGAGTGGTTCTTGATCTGTATTTTTTATTACAAAAAAAATGGTTTGAATCACATGAGGTGATGCATTATCAAGAAGAGGAGAGGAAAGGTATGTATTGCAAATAAAATGTTTAAAAGGACTAAAAAGTAAAGAGGTATAAGAGAGGAGAAGAAAAGATAAAAGATAGAGGAAGCATAAATGATTTATTCACAAATTAAATAATCTATTACATAAAGTTGTAAATTAATGGATGAATATTGATAAAACCATATAACAAGATAAGGAATACATCATGATTGCATCTTGATGATTTAATGATGAATGCAAAGGGCAAATTATAGGTATAATTTTGAAAGAAAAATCATTACGAAAGTTCTATCACTGTCGGTTATTGATATGTGATCTAGTTCTATAGTGGAGTACTTAAGATAAAAATATAGATAGGAGGCACAATAGCAAAGAGAGTTATTTGAAAACATAAAAAACTAAAAATACTTTGAACCATGAATATGCCATTCTTGAGAAAAATTCCTTTGAAATCAGACCATACACTAGGTAGAACTCTGTCAAGGTGCCTCGAATCTTCATAAAGTGTAGCTCTTGAGCTGAATTCTTGAGTTTCTAGATTACCACCTCGAACCACTAAATCATAGATCTCCCAAACCATTGGACAACAGTCCATGTTGAGATACTTTAATAAGCTTCATGAAGTTGTTTTATAACCCTTGTAAGGGTATGATTCTCAAGATCACAGATTCCCATGTTAAGTAGGCAACCATCCATATTGTGGGCTTCTTAAAGTTTAGGTTATTTAGTTTTTCTATTTGGTTAGTTGCATCTACATGTTTCTACTCGTGGAAGCCCAACATTTTGAGGAAATCACAAATGGTTTCCTGGATGGCTTATAATTTTTTTTTCCCAGTTCAGAATCTATGTTTCAATGGAGTTTTTAAGTTTGTCTTAGTTGACTGTTGCTTGTCTCTTCTGATTATTATGATGAACTAACATTATAGTTAAATTGAATGTGCTAACTTCCCTGACACATAATAGTTCAATCAATTATTATCCTCTATATTTGGCTTACTGGAGATATCCTTAAGGCCATCCTGACATGATGATCTTTCATAATACCTTGCTTGTTGCGTTGATGGTGTGTATTTTCCAATGGTGTTACGAAGTTTTATAATATTATTCCATTGTTATGGCTCTAATGATATCTTGGTTTAAGTTTGAGCACATAAAATAGCTACATGCTTTCTTTTGTCTCCTTTTATGCCTCTAGAGAAATTTTTGCAAATAGTAGAGGTTTGTCTTTGAAATGAAATTAACTTACAATATATAAAATTCAAAATAACATTAGGTTTCACATAGATTTTTCAATATTATGATTATCTTAAAACTTGGATAAATAACTATGATCAAGCTTGACAAACTGCATGTGTCTTGACACTTGTAGTTTCTGTAGATCATGTTAATGATCTTGCATTTCAGTATAATACAGTTAAAGCCAAAATGAATAGCCAAGGAAAATGGAGAAACATAGTTTGGTTTCCTTTCTTTAATTTGAATTCCCAATTGCACAACTAATCTTATTTTTGCACTTAAATTTCATTATAGTTCACAAACTTTTGTGTCAGTTGTACAAATATTCTCTACAAGATATAAAACCTTAGTTCTTGAATGCAGCTGTGTATGGGATAATTAATATAACAAATACTTCTTTGTTTATAGAAATACACACTTGGAGACTAAGCTATGCAATCTTTACCAAAGTCCAA
Source organism: Chamaecyparis obtusa (assembly GCA_027943335.1). Lineage (NCBI taxonomy): Eukaryota > Viridiplantae > Streptophyta > Pinopsida > Cupressales > Cupressaceae > Chamaecyparis > Chamaecyparis obtusa. The sequence continues at coordinate 6,557,238 of BSBK01000938.1, forward strand.
TTGTCATGAAACTTAAATTCCTTTGCACTCAAGTAGATTTGAACACAACTCTTTGAAATTAGCCCTTGTAAGGTTTGTCCCAGTATGCTTAGGACCATCTGCAGTTGTAGTTATGAATGGTAAACTATGGCAAAGATTGACAGTTGAACATTATAATCACTTAATTCTCAAAATGTTGTTAAGAAGTTAGAGAAAAAACTGAATGTAATTCAGTCAACATCTTACACACTCGAAAAGATTGAAACATTTTAGCCATCACAAAATGGTAGAAATAATCTTCAAATCCTACCACAAAAATGTAAATGATGAGTCCTACCATCATTTTAGTATCTTAAGTCATGTCAATCAACCTCTAGGGACTTTTAAAATTCTTTACTCACCTAATGTTTGTTTATGTGAGTGACGATAATGCCATCTTTGCCTTTTCTATTGGTTTTGTTAACCGTTGAAGTGCTTGTTTGTCTTTTAACAGATCAATTCCCTCATCTCTTTTAGAGCTTGCAGCCAGCCAGTCAACAATTCTCTATAACAACAAATCAACTACTATATTATGACCTTGAGTTCAAATAAAACTAGTTGATTTCAGCATGCTAAATTCAAGAAAATAGTCAAACCTTTTCAAAGTCATCTCCTCCTAGATGAGTATCTCTTGATGTGGAGAGCACCTCAAACACACCATCTCCAACCTCAAGCACTGCAAAAGAAAAACCAAATGTTGAAACTTGCATTTCTAATATCAAAGCAAGCAATAGCTACATATGCCATAAGCCATTGTCCAAAAGCCATATTATATTATTTGGTTTATCTATGATGAACTTTTATTTGTTTAGCATTTGAAGTATTTTATTCATGCCTTAATTTTTGTTGCGAGTTCTCTTTTTCCCTTAAACATTTCGAGGGTCATAAAAATAATTGTTTATTCTTCACATTCATATCAGAGGGTGGATTCTTTACAGGCTTAATTAAACTTTATATACAGAGAAAACTTACTATTGTAATAGATCTTTCCATTTATCTCAGCTAATTAGAAAAAAACCCACCAATTTGATCTATAATCTCTTTAAGATGATTTATAAATGATTTTTTATGGTTGATCATTTTTCATATTGCAGGTTTGAACATATGGATTTGCAAATGAAGATAGGACAGGGTTAACAAATATAGATTGGCGTCCAATTTCAGGTGTGTTTTTTTCGGTCCATTATTGAATGTGCATGCAATATTACTGTGATCAAAATTGCTAAGTCTTTTTCTTGGTGTTTTATTTTTAAATTACCGTTACATACCAATTTAATTATTTTTGACATCCTTAAGTTTTTAAGCTTTTATTTCTTTCAAGTCTGGTATTTGAGAAAAAAAATACCTTCAATTGAGTGAAATCCCTCCTTTTTGGATAACCTTGTCTTACTTGAACCTTACCTCATTAACTTGGTTTTTTGCACTTTACATATTGGATGCAGTACATAATCAATTTCAATATGTTGCCTTGGCTTCATATATTGGGTTGTGTTGCAAAAGCATGTTGGATGCAATTTCTACTCAAATTTGAACAAATTACCATGTCCCTTGGGGTTTGAATTTAGGGTTGTTCTATAATAACTCATTTATGTTTACCGTTCGGACATGAACAGTCATACAAGCATAAAGAGAAATCATTATATCTTTGAAGAATCATGAACATCCCCCTTGAACAACATAGAGTAGTTGGAATCTTCCAAATAAGGTGAAAACCTCTAAGAAACATTCATCAAGTTGTAGATCAGTCTTCAACCTTCATGGGAAGTGTTTAATAGTCATCCCATTTTGAAGAACCACATGCAAACTTCCAAAGATAGTAGAAAAACTCTGAGAAAACAGTCATGGAATTCAAAGAGTGGCCCAAACATATTTGAAGAACAACAAACTCCTTGAGATCACTGTCATATAAAGTCCCCTGCTGTTATAGACAACCACATCTTAGTCCTTAACTAAATATCACTTTTCACCTTTCTTCCTTGAATCCATTGTCATGACTACACTCTAAGAGCCGCTATCACTGCACTCATTGAAAATTAGTAGTTACTATTCTTTTATCTCTGCAACATGATTGTTTTGGTATTGATGCTCTCTTTTACTTGTTGCGTACTCAACACTTTACTATTCTTGACCTTCATGTGATTGCTACAACAGTGAATGTCAATGTTTCTAAAATTATATGCCACTGCTTTTGCTTATTGTTATCATTATTGTTTTGAAATCATCTCATTGATTGATCATGTCACTGTTTCGAGCATTTCTTTGTCATTGTCATGTCCCACTAAAGATCACTATCATTTTTGTTGAATAGAAATGCCTATTTGATGATGACTTCAACATTGTATTTCACTTCATTGTTTTGAAATATTCATTGCAACATTGTTCTTCCATGCAATACTTTAATGATTGTCTTCCATCTTCATGTATATCACTATCAAAATAGTGGGCTTATCTGCAGTACACCCCTCATTTTTTCATTAATTGTCTTTTCATACAAATCACTGCTATATCTGTATGCCTATTTCCACTGTCATGATCATTGCATATGTAGATCAACATGAAGGGCTTAGATGGCATCCAAGGACCTATATATGTGGGTACCAAATGTGTTTTCAATCGGCAAGCCCTATATGGGTATGATCCTCTAGTTTCTCAAAAGCCAAAACAGATGAAGTGTGATTGCTTACCATCCTGGTGTTGTTGCTACTATGGTGGGGCTCGCAAAAAGGGAAAGAAGTCATCAAGGAAATTATTTGGCAGGAAGAAATCTTCTAAGAAAATAGAATTAGATCCTTCCATTTTCAACTTGGAAGAAATTGAAGGAATAGAAGGTTAGTAAATGTTTTCATAAGCTACAATTTGTGAGATAAGAAGTTTTAAAGGTTTGAGCCAAATGAGGAGTTTTAGTTTTCAAGTATAGATCAAGATAATTTTTAGTCTATGTTCTAAACATCAAGTGGTTTAATGGTGGTATGTCATTCTCAAATTTTCACTAGGAAAAGTTTACGTTTAAAAAATACCATTGTGTAGGATGTGACATGAGAGCTAGGGGATGAATTGATAATGAATTGAAAAACCATAGACTTAAGCATATCCTATCCCCATGTTTTGACATGGAGTATTCAAAGTATTGTAAACTCTAACAATATAATAGAATAAGAATCATACTCACTTCTGTTCTGTACCAACGGAGCCCAAAATCTATACCTTAGATGTTATAGTTGATAGTGATGCATTCAAGTAATAGATCAAGAGGCCCAAAGAGCCAAGTTGAAAGAGGATAAAATCTAGAAATGGCATTTTAGCTCAAGGTGGAAGCCATGGTTGAAAGATGTTAATATTTTAGAAGTGGCATCTCAGTCAAAACTCAAAAGTGGTTAAAAAGGTGTCAATTTATCATATTTTAAAAAACTAAATGTATGTGGACAATGTTGATGTTCTGCAATTTTTTTTGTAAGGTATGAAGATCATGAGAACTCAACATTAATGTTACAAAAGAACTTTGAAAAGAAATTTGGGCAGTCTCCTGTCTTCATTGCTTCCACTCTAATGGAGAAAGGTGGTGTTCCAGAGTCTGCACACTCAGCTTCTCTTATTAAGGAATCCATTCATGTGATTAGCTATGGATATGAGGAGAAAATAGATTGGGGAAAAGAGGTAACTGATTATAATCACAAAACCTATTCATCGTAACATAATTTTCTCAAATTCCTTTCAAAACCCTACTTACCTAATCAAAAACATAATTTACTCAAATTGTTGTTTTCTTGGGCAGATTGGTTGGATATATGGTTCAGTGACAGAGGATATATTAACAGGATTCAAAATGCACTATCGTAGTTGGCGATCTATTTACTGCATGCCTAATAGGCTAGAATTCAAGGGATCTACCCCCATCAATCTAACAAATCATCTGCACCAAGTTCTTCCTTAGGCATTAGGTTCTGTAGAGATTATGATGAGTAGACATTGTCCTCTGTGGTATGTTTATGGTGGAAAGCTTAAGTGGTTGGAAAGATTTGCCTACACCAACACAATTGTGTACGCACTAATGTCAATCCTACTCTTGGCTTATTGTACACTTCCAGCAGTGTGTCTTCTTACAGGGAAATTCATCATTCCCACGGTATGTATGTAGTAACTGAAATTTGTTTAATCACATTTTTTCATCATTTATGTAGAATAGTCAAACACAAGCTTTCTAGTATTATAGATGAGCAGTAATGGAATAGATTATTTTTACTTACACCATTTGGAGACTTGGGAGTGTATGTGACTGAATGTGACCTCTAAATCAGGCACAACACAACATGGTCATTATTCACTTGATAGAATTCGGGAGAGAGTATGAAGAACTCAATCCAAATTCCATGGTGAGGTGACCTATTGCCTCCTATGTGAATGGGGTGTTTGAATACTCTCAGAATGAGAGCCAACAGCCAGGAGACCAATTCAACAATGGAGGATTTGAAAGAAAATATGAGCAAAATGAAACTAAGCTAAGAATGAATACAATTAATCTAGAAAACTTTGAAAGAAATATGAAATGCAGATTTTTTTTTAATTTTGAAATAAAGATGATATTAGACTAAGAACAAGTAAGAAAATTTAATCTAAATGTGAAATGCAATTACACTAATATGAGAAATTAAACTAGATAATGCAATAAAAGAGCTTTGAAAACAATGAATCAAATGAGACTAAAAAATGCCTATAGTGTAGATGCTCTAAAAAATTGCTCCCTCTAATGAAGAAAAAGAGCCCAAATAAATAGAAGAGCCAAGAGGAGGAGGAAGAGTTTCTTGATTTGAAACTTCTGACCCTTCATATCCCCTTTGGGACAAATAAGCATGAATTACTTTATTAAAAGAATGGAAAATGCCACATGAGGACCTTTCGAATATCTCAAATTATTAATTCAAGAAAAGGTGTCCATTCAAATAACAAGAAATTAATTAATTCCTTTTTTATGTGTATTAGCCAAAGGGGGTGGTTTGATTTAATTTAATTTAAAGCACATAGGACTTTACAATTAAATTAATGTATCATAGAGATAATTTAGCTAATAAAGTCAAAGACTTTAGGAATTAATTTAATATTTGATTATTGCAAATTGGGGTTTTTGCAATTGACATCAAGTCAAATAAAGTCAAGCAGGAGAGAGAAAATTGCCTAGTGGACTAGGACTTTGGTGATGTAAAATCAAGATAATGCACCAAAATTGATGAAATTAAATAGGTGCCAATTTTGGGGTATTACATTTGCCCCTCTTTGAATTGATGTGCAAACAACGCGTTGATTCAAAGAATAGTCTAAAGTGACAGATGACGAGAATTTCCAAGTTTAAGTTAGATTATGAAGACAACGGTCTTAGAAGAGAATCGGAATCAGGGTTAGATTGCCCCAATACCGATTGATGAAGATGCAAATTTAGGACTATCTCCGAATCAGGGTTAGATTGCCCCAATACGAAGCTTAGTCCTCCAAGACCTAGGTTAGATTGCCCAGATAACAGTCTAAGAGAGATTTCAAGAGCCATCTCTAGAATGAAGCTTGACTCCCAGGGATTAGGGTTAGATTTCGCCAATACCTAAAAGATAGATGATGAGATAAGAAGATGTGAGACACCGAGATGCCCCAAGCAATGAAAACTGATGATTCAAATCAGACTAATTCAAGAATAGATTCGACAAGATTCAAATGATGTAATCATCCTACCCCTTCGGGAGCAAAATCAAAAGATGACATGTTAGAAGGATGATAAACAACAAGAGATTGCAAAGCAAAAGCAATTAGACTAGATTCGCGAAGCTGCAGAAGTCAATCAGAGCAAAGCAAAGGTCTTGTTGACCAAGTTTGACCATGGTTGACCAAATTTTGACCAGGGTTGACTTGATGAAAAGAAGCAAAGATTTGAGAACATGATGTAAAGATGAGGATCTGGCAGGAAGATGACACCAGAAGGCTGACTGCACAAGCATCCGATCCAGAAGGAGTCCAATATTTAAAACGTGATTTTGAGCCACTTAGAGATGTCAAATTTTGATTTCGATCCCAAAAAGGATGCAGCCAAGATGAGACTAGGACAAAAGATGAGAACCTTTGATGAGCAGATTTAGAAGAAAGCAATCAAGAGAGCAGCAAGAAAGCACTCCAAATGCAAGCCTAGAATGAAAGATGCAAGTCTAAATGCAGGCCTAGGATGAACAAATGCAATCCTTCAGACTCGGTTGTTGGACTCATTGTATTTATCATCATTGAGTTCATTTAAGCATGGGAAAATTGCAAGATGTCATACTATTCTCCCCAACATGAGAATATGAATATGACATAAGTCTTAAATTTTTCGGAATGAGGTGTAAGCATTAAGGCACAAGAAGCCAAAATGACCTAAACACCTATTCCTTTTAATTTAGCAAGTTAACATAAGCATCAAAGCACATTTGCTAGAATGACCTGAATGTCTCTTGTGAACAAACACACCAAACACGCAAGAGATCTTTCTTTTGCCAAGGAGTGCTCGCAGTGACCCCTATGTTCACTTAGCAAGACGAGTGTTAGCAATTCCAAATGTAGCAAAAGAAGTCACTCAAAACAAACAAGGTGAAGAACCAACCTCACCAAAGTGTTCATATAAAAGGAGTTGAGGTACGCATGGCCATCCAATATGAGATGAAGGCTCTTACAGACATACACCCCTCTTATATGAATTCTTTGGATCATTGGAACTAAACCAACAAGTAGAAAGCAAAGAAAAAGCAAAGCAAACAAACAAGCACTCAAAGAAAACAAAGCTCAACATGCCTGAAAGGAACACACATTTAGTTTTAGTTTCAGTTTAAGTTCATGTTCAAGCAGTTTGAAGTCAATTCAAAAAGATAACGTTCGAAGTCTCAATGAGATAATGACAGTAGGAAGACATAGTGAGAATCACTGGTGATTGATATAAGGGAGAAATCCCAAAGAAGAGATATCGAATGAAAGCTAGGTATCCGTAGGCAGGCATAGTGGGAACCACTGGTGACCAATGCTCAAAAGAGTTTCTGAAAGTGATAGGACAATGCCCCCTAGACCAGGTAGGTGCCCCCAAGTGTGAACTAGTTCCAATCTATGAAGAGTTGAGGATGACTCAAAGACAAGCGCATGAGCTAGCAAACCAAAGCAGGAAACAAACTAAAGCAGGAAAGCGGGAAAACAAACTAAAGCAGGAAAGGAAGGAAACTAAAGTAGGAAACTAAGAGCCAAGCGACGCTGAGATGAGATGTTACTTCAGGAAAACAAGAGGCCCCTGTTTACCAGGTTTTCACCATCTTGGCAGAGATTCTATTTTTGCTACCATGATGCCTGTTTACCAGGTTTTCATCAATGGCACATTTTTCTCTTTTTCAATTTTTTTGTACTTTTCTCTTTTTTTGATTTTTTTGTATGTTTTTTTAATATCTCATTTTTTTGTATTTTTGTATTTTTTTTATTTTTTTGTATTTTTCACATTTTCTATTTTTTTTGTATTATCAAGGCACCTATTTACCAGGTTTTCACCAAGATAATAGATACATCAAAGTGCCTGTTTGCCAAGTTTTCACTAAGATGATCATTTTTCAGGACATTTTGCAATTTTTAGAATTTTTTGCAATATATCAATTTTTTTGGATTTTTTTCAGGACCAATAAGTATGTACATGAGCATACGAGAAATGTCTCATTTGTAGAACTTCTTCAAATGAAGAGCATTGATAGGCTCTTTGAGTTGCTCTCCTTCAGTAGGAATCTCTGAGAACGCAGTATTTGTAGCAGTAGGCAACTGAGAAGTTGTAGAATTAGAACCAGATGTTGTAGCAGAAACAGGAGATCCAACCAGTAGTGTCCAATAGTCAAGAGATCCATAGTCAAGGAAAGATCACTTAAGTGAGACCCACAAACATCCTCATGGACACATCTTAACTCTTTGTCATATTTCCCATGCTCTAAATGCTTAGGGAGAGTACATTCTAGATTTCTCTTAGTCATGTCATTAGCAATGAGGAGATGCTGATATGCACTTTGGGACAAGGCAAGATGGAGTGAAGAGTGTAAAGTATGAGAGGCAAGGGTGATGGAATGGAGGGAAGCATGAGAATTTTGGAAGCTCGAATGACAACTTTGATTTTTTCTTTCTTTGGAATCCACATAGCTTTTGAATTTTTTCTTCTTTACTTTGAGGTGCTTTTGATGCCAATGCCTATAGAATGGATTTCGAGATCCATTTTTTATTTTATTTTCTGGCTTTTGATTGTCTTCTTCTTTTTGAGGACCTTTGCGGTTTTTTGAACACCTTTGTTTCTTTCCTTTCTTCATAGTCACATGTCGATTAGATGGGACATGGTGACCTTGAGATATAAGTGGATTCTCATTATTTTTATTTTTATGTTGCACATCCAAGTTACTTCCAAAAGACTCAGGAATGATGGATGAAAGATGGTTCAGGTGGAGAGGTGGAAATGGAGTGGACGGGCCACTTTTCTGGGAGATGAAGGGGGAAGAGAAGTTGATGGGATGGGCTCAAGTGCAAATATATTAGTATCATCCTCATCATTCATGAATGGATCAGATAGATCAAGAAAGTAATCTTCCATAGAGCGTTGTCGATTGTGAGTCATCTTAAAAGAGTTAGACAAGTTTGGAGGAATATTATGTGAGCCTAACCAAGATGGTCTATTCCAAGAGTTAGGTCCCCTTTCAGGTGGCAAGAGTGCACGAATAGGAACCATTTCAATTCTGGATCTACCAATATCCATGAAGCTGTAACAAAATGGGGTCTTACATACCCATGATTTGCTAAAGTAGTAGGAGTATAGCTTGAAGTAGATTGCCTAGGAGCCATATGAATGATCTCCACAGGAGGGTGGAAAGGATCATCATCAATAGCTTGATCTGGAGGATCATAAATTTCTCCTCTTTCTGAGTTTTTAAGACTAGCATATAAGTGTGTAGCATCAACTGGTATTTTTGTAGTAGCATCTGATATAGAGTCCCATTTAGCTAGAGACATAGTCGGAGGTAGACTTTCTTCATTGTTGTCATCTAACATAGGAAGTGTTTCTTTAATAGTAGGATCTTGTTCAGTAGTAGAAGTAGCAGAGTAATCTAGAATAGGCACACCTTGAGGCATACCCAAGAGGAGGGAAGCATCCAATAATTGTTCCCAATCAGTATGTGTGCCATTGTAGTCATCAACAGTAGGATTTTGTTCAAAAGTGAAGCAACAGAGTAATCTGGAATAGGCATACCTTGAGGCATACCCAAGAGAAGAGAAGCATCCAATAGTTTCTCCCAATCAGTATGTGTGCCATTGGAGGCAGTGACATATTCAGTAGTAGCTGCAGTAGTAGAAATATGTTCAGTAGAGTGTATAAAATCCTCCTGGTGAGGACCAAGATCATGTTCTTGAAGCACTTGAGAAGGTAGATAAGACTCTTTCTGGTAGTCTGAATCAAGATTTTGAATATTCAAGGTTCTTTCATGTGTCATAGGCTGAATCTTTGTGTCTTCATTATCTGAATCCTTGCATGAGTAAAAGTTGTAGCTAGGTTGGTCAAGCTCATAGCTCTGATAGCTAATACCAAATCCATCTTCAGAAGGTTCCTCACAAGAACGTGGAGATGGAGGGAGAGATGTCAAAGACAAGATGGACTCAATCTAATATTCCCCCATGCCAATATCTTTGATCTTCAAGGTCTTTTCTATTTCTTTTAGCTTAGCATCATAGAACTCAATGGACTCTCTATTGGCGGGAACAAAGCTATTTGTCGCTTGGGTAAAGATCTTAGCAGAGCAAGTATTTTGGCTAGCACTATTGTCAATGAGGACACGAGGGATACTTTTGGGGCCTATCATAACTTTAGTGTGCAGGAGAGCATTATGCGGGTGGCTCAGCAAGTGATCATCTTCCTTAGAGAATGATAAATAATGAGGTGAGGTCAAATGACCCACCATAGATTGAATCTGGTCGAGATCGAGATCTTTGGGGACATTTGTCTTAGTGAGGGCTTTATCCATAGATAGTTTTGGTCTGGATGTCGAAGGTTTGGGACCTTTGAGAACAATCTTTGCATGAGATCGAGGGATAGCGTTCACACAAGCTGGAGATTTTGTGTAGTTATAAGAGGGAGGTGTAGGGCCTCACAAGATAAAGGGAGTTTTGGGTTTAGGATTATCCTCACTCTCTAGAGCAATGATCATGGAATAGTGAGAGCGCCAAGGTTTGTTTCTAGCAAATCGGGAAGGCGGTTGAGCTTCTGTCATAGCCTTCTCAGTGGCATTGACTGTTTGCATGCTAGAGCTAAGATTAAAGATAGACTTTGAGGGTTTTGGCATCACATTGTCAACAACCCTTTCATTCATAACATCTATGTTTTTGTTGACAATCTTATCCTTATCCTTGTTTGAGGGAGAAGGTCCTTACTTGTTGTCTTTGTTCAAAGTTAATTCTCCCTTCTTGACCATAAATGCTTCTATCCTCATAGCCCACCTAATCATATTGTCAAAAGTGAGGGGACCTTGTAATCGTACTTGGTATCCAAAATTTGGGACAAGATTGTCCAAGAAGATATCGAGCTTTTCAGACTCAAGTAATTCATGCGGATACTTCGTGCATAGTTGTCTCCATCTCTGGAGAAATGTTAGGAGAGGCTCCCCTTGTCATTGTTTCAAATTGTGAAGGTCTCAAATGTTGATTGAATATTGAATATTGTAGGATTGATCATAACTCTTGTCATTTTGAGACTAACCATGACCTTGGTCATTTGGGGATTGCTCATGAATTTTGTTGAATTTGCCTCCCCTTGGGAAGTGGAATGGATCTCCCATATTGTTGGTAGTATTCTGAGAGATCATGAAAGATTGATAGGTTCAAAAGAATCAATAGGTTCAATTTTAGAAAGTGACCCTTTAGAGTCTTGCTGGTCTTGAAATAATGGGTTATAATATTCTTGAAATAATAAGTCAGACTATATTTGAAACAATGGATTGTAATACTCTTGGAATGAGGAGGAATGTGAGGATCTCTCACAAAGTTCAGATTTCATAATAGATTTGGAATGACCTATGTCTTGATTACAAGGTTTACTTCGATCTTGATCAGCGTTCTGAATGGGATAAGTCTTGCCACTTCGAGTCATGACAATCATAGACAAAGGTGTAACGAGCAAAGATTCGAGATAAAGCTAGACTTTGTCTCTAAGATAATGAAAAGGAGATAAATGGCTAGAACAACCAAGATGCAAGATGAACCTGGTATGAATTGTCAAAAAGAGATGGCTAGAACAGCCAAGATAAGACAATCACAACACAAGGTACAAGAGCACAATGAGATAAGGTAGACTAATGAGAGACAATACGAGTCAAAGAAAAGATCGATCGATTCCTAACTCAAGACAACCGGTTTCTGATGGTGAACGATAGGAAAATAGAAAACTAGATCATGGACAGAAGGTAAATCAGATTTATGTCATTGATCAAGCATGTAAGACAGCAATCAAGGAGTTTAAGCAAACAGTCTTCAAGCAATGGGCAAGGGACAAAGCAACCTTGCACATGAACAAGAATAGTGACTTAGTATTTCTACTCCCTAAGGACTCTACTTGTGTATGTTCTTGAGAATGTTTTAGCAGGCACTTAAAACACAACAACATCCTAGCAAGTTGTCTACAAGGATATACATGGCTTTTCTAAAGGGAGTCCTCGATATACACAAGGTACGTGAGGCACAAATCTATAGATGAGAAGAATCTGAAATCACACAGCCGGGGGAGACGGTAACCCAAATCTCCTCCTTCACTTCTCAAAGGTATAAAGTTCTTTGAGGCTTAGCCAAGAGTGAAATCTAACTCATTCCCAAGAGAGGTGTCTTTGGATTCACCTCCTGATATTTATACTCTGCCGGAACATGGGAGTTAAGGTCATCCCTTGAGGTGATGAAATCCCCAAGCAGGCCTTCTAGAAATGAAAAAGTAAGTAATTCTCTATCAAAAGTATTAGAAAGCACTAAAGGTGGAACACTTAATGCTTAAAGAAAATATGAGGTGAGTCCACAAGGTGGAACACTTAACACCCCACATACGCTAAAAATGAGTCCACAACCTAGAAAACAAGTGAGTTCCAAAAAGCACAAAAGGGTTGCCTAGTGGAACAATTAACGCTTCTTTCCTATAGACCCCTCCCCTTTAATGTGGCGCTGAGATTGCAACCACAGGGTGGAAATGAGGGGCTGGTGGATTAGCGAGTCCAATAACCCAAGATAGCAATCTAAATCAATCACAAGTAATCTAAGAATGCTAATCAATACTACTCATAAGTGCAAGAGGGTTTGAATCGTGGAATATTTAACTTTCCAAGTAAACATGAAGTGAGTCCACAAAGTGGTGCATTTAACTCTTCATGTAAACTAGGAATGAATCCATGCCCTAGATTGCTCAATGAGATGTTTTGATATTTGAAACCAAGAATTACTTAATTTTTAAACACAAGCATTCACTTAAACACAAACTTGTATAAAAGCAAATCTATGTTCATTCATTTCCCATTAAAAACATCAAAAATGTGTTCTATGAAAGCGTGTACACTCAAGCCAAAAACATGAGATGTTTAATTTTAATCCCAAACCAAGTATTATAGAGATTTTAAGAACTCACCTTAGGTCCAAAGATCTACAATCCAGCATTTAGCACACATCCGAAAGTATAGAATCAAGACAAATCAATGGCAAACCGTAAGATATGTAACATTTCTGTCTTCAGGACAGTCTTTAAAGATTGATTTATTTGACCCATAAAATCAAAATATTAAAATTTCTGGAAAGAATGAAGTTTTTAGCCAACATCAAGAAATACTATTTCCCAAAATTAAAAGGTCTTATGATTCCATTTGGTTCCTCAACCAATAACCTTTTCAGATTAGAATTTTTCTGTCATAAATCAGATTTAAAACACCAGGCCCTGCCTAGGGAATCACATATCTTTCTCAAAAATAATTCAAATGAAACCAAACCAATTTCAAATTAACTATTAATTAATATAGTTTTCAAATATGTAATCTATTTATTTTTTCCATTCATAAATAATTTTCTAAGAATAAATCATTGCCTGCAACTCCAATACAGATTGTTAAAAACCAGTTTTCACTCAAATGCCCATAACTTTCTCAAATCGACATAAAAATGACTCAAAAAAAAAGAAAATGAAAGATAATTCACGTATCTTTCCAATTAATATTATTAGAGATCTTGATTCTTCACAATTTGTCTGTACCAGACATTTCAATCTGACTGTATTCAGAGAATCTCAAATCTGCAAATACCCACTTTCACCAAAATGATCATAACTTATTCATTTCTTTATAAAAATGAACCAAACCAAAAGCATGAGAAATAGGATTAATCATTCTATCCATCCATTACTATATTACAAAGTTTCCAAGCTATACATGGCCGTACAAGGCCTGAAACCAATACCAAAATGGAAAAACCAATCAAGAATGAGGCCAAAAATTGATCTTTTCTACCCCACAGTGGGTGCCAAAATGTGTATGATTGAATGTGGACCTCAAATCCAACACACATGCAACATGGTCATTATTCACTTGATAGAATTCAGGAGAGAGTATGAAGAACTCAATCCAAATTCCATGGTGAGGCGACCTGTTGCCTCCTATGTGAATGGGGTGTTTGAATACTCTCAGAACGAGAACCAACAGCCGGGAGACCAATTCAACAATGGAGGATTTGAAAGAAAATATGAGCAAAATGAAACTAAGCTAAGAATGAATGCAATTAATCTAGAAAACTTTGAAAGAAATATGAAATGCAGATTTTTATTTGATTTTGAAATAAAGATGATATTAGACTAAGAACAAGTAAGCAAATTTAATCTAAATGTGAAATGAAATTACACTAATATGAGAAATTAAACTATATAATGCAATAAAAGAGCTTTGAAAACAATGAATCAAATGAGACTAAAAAATGCCTATAGTGTAGATGCTCTAAAAAATTGCTCTCTCTAATGAAGAAAAAGAGCCCAAATAAATAGAAGAGCCAAGAGGAGGAGGAAGAGTTTCTTGATTCGAAACTCCTGACCCTTCATATCCCTTTTGGGACAAATAAGCATGAATTACTTTATTAAAAGAATGGAAAATGCCACATGAGGACCTTTCGAATATCTCAAATTATTAATTCAAGAAAAGGTGTCCATTCAAATAACAAGCAATTAATTAATTCCTTTTTTATGTGTATTAGCCGAAGGGGGTGGTTTGATTTAATTTAATTTAAAGCACATAGGACTTTACAATTAAATTAATGTATCGTAGAGATAATTTAGCTAATAAAGTCAAAGACTTTAGGAATTAATTTAATATTAGATTATTGCAAATTGGGGTTTTTGCAATTGACATCAAGTCAAGTAAAGTCAAGTAGGAGAGAGAAAATTTCCTAGTGGACTAGGACTTTGGTGATGTAAAATCAAGATAATGCACCAAAATTGATGAAATTAAATAGGTGCCAATTTTGGGGTATTACAGGGAGATCATGTAGGATCTACGGTTTAGAGTTAGAGTGGAATTTATGCAAAATGTTTGTACCGTGTATCATGACATCATTAGTCTTCATTAGTCCAATAGGCTTAGTTGGTATAATGTAGATGACCATTGCTCAATTTTTTTGCTCTAAATGTAGGGTATCTTTGACTAAGTTCTGCCATGCTCTTATCGTTCCCTACCTAAAAATATGATGTTATTTCAGAAAGAATGACTATATAAAACCCATAAAGACTGCACATATGAATTGTTGTGGAATAGAGCTTCCCAACAATGCAGACACTAACAAAGTAATAATTGATGCAACTCTTATTATTCTTAAATGATTGCATTCTTATATTATATCTAGTCATTCATGGATTTTGGTGAACAACTTATCAAATTTTAAGGAAATAACTAGCATGCTAATCTGAAACATTTTCAATTTTGCTACAAAACATTAGATTTCCTACAAAACAAAAGGTGAAATCAAAATCCCACATATTTCTATGGAAAGGACCAAGAAAATAAATTCAAGGACTTGAAGAAGCAAAGCACAATCATCTCCTACCTTGTGTTTTCATACACATACAACCTTCATTTGTGAAAAATGGGTAATTTTATAGAGTTCAACTCGTAGGAATATTATGATAGATGCCAGTGTTGGAGAATATTGCATTGCCCAATTGAAGGTCACTAACATAAGTTGGTTGATTTCCCTGTAGGTCTTCTCTTAGGAGAAAGCTATCTATGAAGCTATTGAGGGTGCCATCATGACAATATACATAAAGAAGAACGCAATGGAAACTACATCAAATCTGATAAATATTACGATAGATGCCAGTGTTGGAGATCTTGCAGCACTTGAATATATAATTGGCATACTAGTTTTGAAAGGGGACATTCCTTCTAGATTAGTATGTATAAATTAACTCTAAACATTTGACTGGTCATCTAGAAGGAAGATTGTAGTTTTTATTGGCCAGCCTTTATTTATGTCCAAATCTACATGCTTTTCTTTATTTGGTGTAATGTTTTGAGGTAGATGCAAGCTGCTCTTATTATCTTGTTTTCTTGAGTTTGTAAAGTTGGGCCATAAAGGATTTTCTTTTATTTATAGATAGTTCATTGTTGTCAACTTCAATGACTCTGGCTAGACCTAGTTCATTGTTGTCAACTTCAACTTCATATCCATATAAATATTGCTATTTAAGACATTTTATTAAATTCTCACAGATATCTGCTTTGTGGGAATTTTTCACATTTAATGTGAATGGAGTATCTACAGGGCTAAGTCATGGAGCTTTATCAGTGCTATGCATGGCTACAAAATCTTCTCCAAAGGTCTTGAGTTCACATTTGTTGAATATTATTGACATTGGGTTTGGACAATGGACAAAGGAGGATCCATTGCTTGCAAGGACAGCATGCATTGCTCTTCAGTGACTGAAGAAGATCGAGGAAGTCTTATATCACATCATAGCTGAGTTTTCAATTCCTTGAAAAGCTTATTAATTGGCCAAGGGCTTACAGAATAGAGTTGGTATTCTACAGCTGAGCAGGCCATAAATGCTATCTATGCATTACATCTAAAGCCAAAAATGTTTTTGGTTGATATCATAAGAAGGTTTCATGCAAATGTTTTTGGACAAAATGAATCACTTGAACAAGTGGCTCCAGATGGTGAAAATCAAGTGGATGAGGCATCTCTTCACCACAGTTCTTTATCAATGGGAGTTACCAAGTTAAGTATTTTTCTGTTCATTGTGATCCATGTAGCTTTGAAACACTTGGTTTATATAGAATCCTCCGTGCGAAAGGTTAGAAAGAAAAAATTAGACAAACAGAGACCTACAATTGAATCTTGAGCATCTAAAATTGATGCTGATTTGTCACAATCTTCTGAAAAAGCAACACAGGTGAGTGATTAAGCTTAATCCCCTTGGTTTAGGTTGGATAATTGCATTGTCTCATCATGCAATTTTTGTTTACTATTTTTCAAGTTATACAAGATTACATTATATGCTAATTGGTAGTGATTTAGCAGGAATGTAATATCAATGCTGAATTGGGCATTTCTGCATCTGAAGATGCAAGACTCGATTCCCTTGCAGAGAAAGAAGAGAAGGAAATTATTACAGGCAGACAAAATCAAAAGTTTTTAATTGGAATATGTGCTCCTATTGTTGCAAAGATTTATAAAGACTTTGTTCTGTTGTAGAAGGTAGGGCTGCTTGTATTCTTTCTTCATAATGAATGATTCGTGACCATCAGGTTTCAATGGTTTTATAATTATATAAAATTTAAGTATTGTTTGTATGGAAGTGTATCAACTCATACATGCACTTTCAAATTGTAGTTTCCAAAACTGCAAGCGTCAGCTATGCTAGCTCTTTGCAAGTTAATAGTTGTTGACCCCAACTTCTGGTATTTTGTTGAGCTCCTGTACATAAATTTTTTATTCCACTTGGAAGTATAGATTATTGTTTTTGTAGAAGTATCCACTTAAAGACTGAAAAATGAAAATTTAATGTTCAAAATTTTGCAATGATGCAAATCTACAGTTACTATTTACTGTTGCCCAAAATGTCATGTTGAAAACTATTCGATCAAATTGTATCATCACTCTAGGTGATCTGACAGTATGTTTCCTAACCATTTAGAACCTTGGACCGAGCATATGTATGCTTGTCTTAGTGATCTATCAGTATCTGTGTGAAAGAATGCAGTGCTAGTTTTGTCACACCTCATATTAATTGATACGATGAAGGTATTTTAACGTAGATCATGTTTGATTATCTAGTTAGTTTGTATAAGGAAACAAGGAAGTCCACTAAGGTAGAAGTGATGATTTTTAGGATAAAGGGTACATAAGTGAAATGGCTCTTTGGCTGGAGGATGAAGACCCACGTATCTCCAATCTTGTGCAACTTTTTTTTCATGAATTGTCAAAGAAGGGTGAGGCACCTTTTGTTTTGATTTCATTTATCATCCATCATTTGTTTCTTTAGTTTTATCACATTCAAATTAGCACTGCCTACATATCCAAACTAATCTTTGGTTTTGATTGCAGGAAGCAACCCGATTTATAATCTTTTACCTGACATTTTTAGTCAAATTTCATGCCAAAAAATATTAGAAGAAACTTTCTGCAATATTATGCATTCTTAATTGATTCTATAAAGAAGGTTCGTATGATTAATCCTTAGGAAATTATACTGGATTCTTGGAAATATATATTTTAGCTCGATTAACTTTAAATTGTTAAACTCTGATAAGCAACAGTAACTTGAATATGGAAGAAATTCTTTGAAGCTTGATTTGATTAGTACCACAATCAACATTGAAAACCTATTTTATTGTTGTAGTCCATCTCATCTTTATTTCTATTCTATTGGATTATTCAAAATTTATCATCAATGCAAGTAGAAACAAAAGGCTTGTGATGCTTGTTTTTATCATTTATGAATGAGTTCTTATAATATTTTTTTTAAATAATGCTTATCATGATACTTGTCATTACCACCTTAATTCTTTTGCATGACAAGATAAACAAATGGAAGGTCTAATTGAGAAGCTCTGTCATCGGTTCTCTGGAATCATAGGCACAATTATTTTTGACCTTTTCTACTCTTGTGTTTACTGCTTAACATCTTCAATGTTGGTTTTACTTTTTACATTGTTCAAATGGTGATCTGTTGTTGGTAGTGAGGACTATTGCTAGTTTTAACTTCGGTCATTTCTATTTCTTCTCCTGTAGTAGTATCTATTTAAGAGGGATTATTGTCAATAATGTTTGTCATGTCATTCTTTTCATTTTACAATATGTGTGCCTCAAATCTAAGGTTGCTGACAAAAATCCTTGGATTTCATAATTTTCTAGATAAAAAGCAATGGGTTGACATTGCTTACTATCTCTCTCAACTCACTTGCACTGAAAAAGGGTTCAAGAAGCTAGCAGATTTGTTCAAAAACTATGAACACACTTTATCTGAGGATGCTATTATTGATTACTTCAAAAGTATATCCAGTAAGGTAAGTGATGCACAAAGCTTTCTTTTGTTTCATGCATTTTTATGGTTTTTTTGGAATGAATGCTAAAGGATTTGGAATCTCTAACACTGGTTGTCAGGCCAAAAAGTTTGCAAAACTTGAAGTGAAGTCTTTTTTAGAGGACTTCGAAGTGAATCTTGTCAAGTGTCATGAAGAAAGAAAAGAGATGGAAATAACGGCACAAAATGCTATGGCGCATCAGCAAAAATTTATTTGGTCAGGTGGAAATGGAAAAACCAAATTCAAAAGAAACAAGTTGTGAGACTAAAATAGAGTCTTAGGAACATGGGCTAATAAGGAGGATATTGGTAGTTCCAAGAATACATCACAAGAAAGCACACGGGGTGGTAAGATATGAAGTATGAGTCTATTTACATTGCTTTTTTCCTTTCAAGTTTTCAAGAATACTAGTGCGTGGCACTTTGAATCTCTGAACATTTGGTACAGGATTTTTCACATGACATTACTATGCATATCCAAAATCTTCTACACAGGATAGACATCCTATGCAATGGGCTTATGCATATAATCAGCATTATGTTCCTAGAATACTGATACTAATAAGTTTTGCAGATGCTACTGAGGATATCGAAAGCCATGAATCGATCATATGCGAGCCTGCAGATGTTGCCACCACTGGGAGTATGACCGATGAAAGACATTTGGAAAATGACATATTTCCATCTACTACCAAAAGCTGTAGGAAGGGAAAATCAGTGAATGTCATTTCTGGCAAGAATATTTTAGGAATAACACATGCTCAGTTGTAGGTTTATTGTATAGAATTAAATGAATCATAAGAACGATTATTGGCAATACCCTTATTTTTACCTAGTTTTATGTAAATTATTAGGAAATCCATAGTTTGCATGGCCATGGCATTCCTATTGAAAAAATTTCATCACAACTTTCACCATGGGCATCTGCTTTGTTTGAGTTTCTACCAGCTTTCATCACGAAATAGGTTTTAGCCTTGTCTACATTTCCATGCCATTGTGGCCTATATATCGAGGAACAACAATGTTTAATAGTTCATTTTTTTAACTAACCAATGTTTTCCTTAAACAATGTTTTAAAATTACAACAGCTTCTCCTTCATCCTAAATCTGATGACATAGCACAGTTATCACAGATAATAATCTGTAGTCAAGTTATATTCTGGGACCAAAAATTTAGCAAAAATAGAACTTATATTTCCTTGCATTGTTGTTATTGGGTATACAGATTGAGACTGAGAAGCTTATGGCTTAGTTGGTGGAGATAGAAATGAACTGACGATTGGTACACAAACATTTGGTGTGATACACTAATTTTTGTATATGGTGTTGAGGTATCTTGGGTTTAACATTTTTTTCTTTGAATTTTGCAAAAATCTAGTAAATATAGTGGAAAGAAATTCAATGCTATTTGTCACTTCTTTGGCTATCAAGCTCGAGGAGCTTTACCATCAAATTTTGATTGTGACTATGCATATGTATGGGAGTTATTGTTTGCATCTTTCATTTGGTTTATATTTTCTCCTTACACGTATACTTACATCTTTGGTATTATCTGTTGCAGGCTCTTGGTCATATTTCTTATCATCTCATAGGTGTTGGTTTGAATGGTTACATGGAAACTGTAACAAACCTCAAGCGGCCTATATTTGAGTGGCAATGTGGTGGTGCTCCGATGACTATATGATTTAGACTTTTCCCCCCCTATGAGTATTTGGCTAGAAATTGAGCACTGCAGTTCATAAACATTGTATGGAAAGATCTAGTTAAATTTGCCCGCACACTTCAGACTAGCTCTAAATGTAATGATGCACAATGTGATTTTGAATGATCACCTTTGTATCTATATATTTAGTGACTTTGGTTTATTGTGTGATGCTTTATGGGACATAGATATCCTATTTACACTGGTTCTATTTTGTTCATAAAACTTAGCTCAATTAATCTTTTAGTATGGACAAATATATGTTGGAATCTTAAACATGGTAGTATGTTTTTTTTTCTTGTCTTTACTTGATAATACAATGTGGTTGTCATATATGCAGGCAATGATGATTGTGAAGAGATGGCTACAGGGGCCGGGTGTATCTCCAATAAGGAAGTCTGCTATTCATTCTACTAAGGTGGATTTGAAGGGCAGGCCATATGAGTAAGATATAAAATCATGCATGTTGATTGGTTTTGTTTATTCATGTCATTTAAGTTGCCTTTATTAGTATGGAAACTGCAAATTGTTTTGTAAACAAGACAATTGCATTGTTTGATTTGTTTTACATTTGGTTACAGCATAGATTTGTTCTAATGTTCTATTTGTTGTGATTTGATAATGATGAACTAATTCAAAATTTATATGTTAACTATAAAAGAATATTTTACATTTTAATGAAATATTTATGTTGTGGGATGGTGTGCATGCATTTTGTAATTTGAAACATTATTATGTACAAGTGGGTTTCTGGTATCTACAACTGAATTGCAAATGCTATAAATGATCAAAAGACTCACATGCTAATTATTTAGTGAGGGTCTTTAGGTGTCTAACTTGTTCATGGATTAATTTCTTATTTCCCTTTCATAAAAGCCATAAATTGATATACTTGTCTTTTTGCTATCTTTTATAGGTTGCTAATGCGCAATTAAACAAGATTTTTGATGGATGATATCTATATGAATCCTGGTCCTCTTCAATTTGAAGGTCCTGGAGCAGACATAAAGACTATAACACTATCTGTTGAAGACCAAAATTATATTGGTAGGATTCAACTGCTATGAAGTTACCTAGACAAGGTCAGTTTAAAGAATGATCAACAATTTTCATACAAATTATATGCACTTCTACAGGTATGATCTTTCTGAGACACACCCCTGAGCTCTATTCATTTGCTAGATTTCAGTATATTCAAACCTCTGTATATTTTGGTGCTCCATACTTGATGTTGGTTGCATTGTGTGTATATCATGTATGTGATTTGCATACTTATTTCTAAAAACTCTTATAACATTTGGTTCAATAGTAACATAATTTACAGATTGGATCAATTAGTTTGGTTCCTTATCTTAAGTTACATTTTTTTCTCATCTTATACAAGTATGGCGTATACTTGTGTAGAGATTATGAGGTGTGTGATTTATCTTGTAGCTTCTTGAATGTTTGAGATCTTGTGAAGAGATTAGAACATGCATTGCAACAACTTAGAATGTTTAGTGCTTTAATTTTCTTAAGTTGTCAGTTTTAAATGACTTTTTTAGATACTCTAGTCTTTAAAACATTTTCAAAAAGTCCATTTTGTGCACATCTTACAATAATTCTCTAAATGGCTCAAATATATGACAGAATGTTGTCAATAAAACTTCCAAATATATTATCCCAAAGCTGCCTCAAGCAATGTATCTCTTACTTTCAAAACTATCATTCACTGGTAATATGAAATGCATCTGTACAATACGTTCGTTCACCACTTAGGGATTTTAGTAGCATTTGTCCTATAGATTACACTTGACTTGGGACATTTTCCTTTACCTAGTGCTAAAATATTTTTTAGGAAATTCTATGAAATTTGAACTTATATTTGGGACTAGTTTATGTGCTAATGTGCATTTAAAGATAGATCTCTAAGCTTAGACTCATGTAATAATTATTGATGGATGGTTTCATACTTGTACATGATTTTCCTAATGAATCTTATTTTTCTTCCAACTCAAGTGAATCCTCAAATGTCAAAATTGAAACCAGGATACAAATAATTTAACTAGATTTCTTTGGTATTTAAGAGAATTTTAGGAATTTGACTCTAAGAAATGTAGACCACCTGAGTAGTGATAAAGAGGGAAGTTAGAAAATGAGTATGCAAAGCTAAACTAAGTTTGGAGTAGTGTGTAATTATTTAGTGGTTGCATTTAAATAGATCATTAGTACGTAGATGACGACACCAACAATTACATGACATTGAAAATGTATGCATTAAGATGGATTAGGAGCAAGTGACAGTGAGAGAAGAAGGATCATTTTGTGTGGTGGTATAAGACAGGTCTAACAATAAATCAAATCTCAAAGTAGATTGGTATTGTGTTGTATATAGCATGTTACAACAATGGAAAATCCTAGAATCAGTCATAATGGGTGACAATATAGTGTTGTCAAGAGCTAATATAGAACTATGCATTATGTTTCATGAAGACAAGGTATCCAATGTTTTCTGCTATTGCCAAAGCATCTTCATCACTTTTAGCTATACCTCCTTGAGGTTGCTTTATTTTTAGCTGATTCAACACTACATCAAACCTTTCCCTATCTTCAACAGCATCTATTAAACTATAGATGGAAAAACTTGAAATCATATACATGGTATGATTATTCTTTAATGAGTACTAGCTCAATGGAAGAGCACCTACTTTACAAGTAGGAGGATGATGGTTCAATTCCATCATGCCCTAATATGACTAAATATATGACTAAATTAATGACTAAATATATGACTAAATTAATGACTAAATATATGACCAAATAAATGACCAAATAAATGACTAAATAAACAACCAAATAAATGACCAAATAAACAACCAAATAAACAACCAAATAAATGACCAAATAAACTACCAAATGACCAAATAAATGACCAAATAAATGACTAAATATATGACCAAATCAATGACCAACTAAATGACTAAAATAGTTTAGTCATAAATTTGGTCACGAGATAAATGATAGGCAATAAACTACCACTGGTCATGTGACCAAATTTGGTCATTTATCTACTATTTTTGGTACTTTATTTGGTCATATATTGTTGTTTTTGTACTAGTGCTTGGCCAGGTTTTCCTCGATAAAAAATATGGTGTTACGAGTTCTATTGTTTTATGGTTGTGTTTTCTATTCAATTTAGTTTCTTATGTAAGTTAAAAAATTAAATATATCCATACTTGGGAAAAATAATTTTTTTGTGAAATAGTGATTCACCCCCCCTCTCAGTATTTCCTATTTCTAGCAATTCTGCACCTCAGTCATCTAGGTATCAGAAAAGCTATTGTAAGGGAAATAATAAACAAACATTACAATCTTATAAGAACCCTCAGCAACAGTCTCAGCAGAATCGGAGATAGAGGACACCACAGGGATAGTAGGCCTCTAAGCCCAAGCAATGGCAATCACAAGGTCCTAAGAAGGATCAAAAACCGTAGTATTCAGATGCACCTTTGGCCTGGACTCAACATTCCTCTAGGGGTGGTTACAGTGGGGCTAGTAGGACTAGTGGACAACATTAGTCTAGGCCACATGGATTTCAATCTCACACACATGGTCCTTGTTATGCATGTGGTGCCATGGGGCACTTAGCTTGAGATTTCCCTCAAGGTCACATGGAAGGTAGTCACCACATGGAAGCGTCAGAGCCTAAAGTTGGGGACATAGGAAATTATGACAGGGTATTTGCAGTGGTTAATAACTGCCAGGAAGAGCATCAAACCATAGTTATAGAGGCCATAATTATAGAGCCCGCATGTATGATCAAAAGTAGTAGTATTTCCATTTTGTTTGATTCTGAAGCTACTGATTCATTTATATCTCCTATAGTTATTTAGCATTGAGAGCTAGTGGTAGCTAGAAAGGATATCACTTGGGAGGTCAAGTTAGCATCAGGAGCTAGAGTATTAGTCAAATTCTTGGTTAGGGACTGTCAGGTGTAGATTGGTGACTTGACCACCACATTAGACCTTCGTATCACACCTCTTGGATCCTCTGGCATAGTACTTGGAATGGATTAGCTTTATGCCCAAAGAGCCAAGTTGGATTTTCATTAGAAGAGGATTGAGTGTTTAGATTATCATGGCACTCCTATTGTGATTTATGGGATTCAAAGGCCTATATCTCTTTGTATGATCTCCACCATATAGCTTAACCAAAGCATGCAAAAGGGATGCCAGATATTTTCCATCACCATTAGTGACAAAGAGGATGAGGAGGAGAGAAAACTATCTCTTGATGATTATCATATACTTTAGGAGTTTGCAGATGTGTTTCCTACTGAGCTACCAGGTATGCCTCCTCGCAAGGCAGTGGATTTCCATATGGATCTCATGCCTGGAGTTGCACCAATTTTGAGGGTACCATACAAGATGAATACTAATGATCTCAATGAGCTCAAGATCTAGTTGTAGGAAATTTTAGAGAGGGTATATTCATCTTAGTGTCTCACCTTGGGGTGCACCCATCATCTTCATAAAGAAGAAGGATAGATCCTTGTGGTTGTGTATGGATTATTGATAGTTGAATAAGTGAACCATTAAGAATTAGTATCTGCTTCCCAAGATTGATGATTTTTTTGATCATCTTCAGGGTTCCAAAGTGTTTTCTAATATTGATCTTAAGTTAGGGTACCATCATTTGTAGATTATGGATAGAGATATTCACAAGACTTCTTTCCATACTAGATATGGACACTATGGGCTCACAATTGTACCATTTGGTCTTACGAATGCTCCAACTGTATTCATGAGTCTTATGAATGGGGTATCCTATACCTTTCTTGAAAAATGTGTGGTTGTGTTCCTTGATGATATTTTGATATATTCTTGGAATGAGGAGGAGCACAAAGAGAACTTGAGGTAGGTTTTGCAGTGTTTGAGAGACAATCAATTGTATGGAATCTTTTCAAAGTACGCATTTAATAGGTCTAAGATTCATTACCTTGGGTATGTTATTTTAGGTGATGGAATCTCATTCGATCCATCTAAGATTAGAGCCATTATGGATTGGCCAGCACCTACCACAATGACCAAGGTCATGATTTTTATGGGATTGGTAGTTTATTATAGGCATTTTGTTGAGGGATTTTCTAGAGTGGCACACCCTATTACTTCTCTTTAGTGAAAGGGAAAAAAGTTTGAGTAGATAGAAAAGTGCGAGAGGGACTTTTATGAACTCAAGAAAGCACTTACTAGTGCACCTATTCTTGTAGTGCTAGATCCTTCAACAGATTTTATGGTTTCAACAGATGCTTCCTTGGATAGTTTGGGACCTCTTCTTATGTAGGATGGTCGAGCCATTGCATATGATTCTAGGAAACTTAAGAATAATGAGCATAATTACTCTACCCATGACCTTGAGCTTGCAATAGTGGTTCATACATTAGTAAGATGATGATATTTCCTTTTAGGACATCAATTTGAGCTTCATTTAGATCATCAAAGTTTGTAGTATATATTCACTCAAATGAACCTTAATGCTCACCAGAGAAGATGGATGGAGTTCCTTTGTGAGTATGATTTTGATGTTCACCACATCAAGGGTAAGGAGAATGTAGTTGCATATGCTTTAAGTAGGAGATGACATGGAGCATATTCTATGACCACAAGTACAGAGTTGAGAGATTGGATAATTTACCATTTTCATGTGGATGAATGCAATGTTAAGGTCATTCAGGGCTATTATGCCATAGAGGGAACTTTTATGTACCATCCTCCAAATATTTGTGAGTTTTTATCATGTTAGAGGCTCATAGAGAACCCTATCCAATGCACCCTAGAGTCAAGAAGATACCTGCAGATTTGAGACAGTTATAACATTGGCTAGGGATGAAACAGAATATTGCTGAGATAGTGGCATGATGTCTTGAGTG
This sequence comes from Chamaecyparis obtusa, assembly GCA_027943335.1. Classification (NCBI taxonomy): domain Eukaryota; kingdom Viridiplantae; phylum Streptophyta; class Pinopsida; order Cupressales; family Cupressaceae; genus Chamaecyparis; species Chamaecyparis obtusa. The sequence continues at coordinate 6,583,458 of BSBK01000938.1, forward strand.
TTAGAGTTAAGGCATAACATCATTATCTAGGTGGTTTTATCCATCCACAAGATATAATAGAGTGGAAATGGGATGTTATTTTTATGGACTTTATTCTTTGTCTTCTTATATCATCACACTGTGTGTGTCTAAATGTGGACCTCTAAATCAGGCACAAACACAACATAGTCATTGCTCAATCATGACATGGTGAGTATGAACATGAATGGTCCATCTCACAACATCAATTAAATTGACCTATTGCCTCCTATGTGGATGGGGTGTTCAATTACTCTCAAAATGAGAGCCAACAACCATGAGACCAATCCCACAATGGAGGATTTTCAAAAGCTAAGAAGATGAGCAAACTGAAATTGAACTAAATGAATGCAATTTAATCTAAGATACTTTGAAAGAAATATGATACTATTCTAAATAGCTTGAAATAAATATGCAAATTATTCTAAAGAACTAGGAAATAGAAATGATATTAAACTATGAGCATGTAAGCAAATTAATCTAATATGAGAATGCAATACTATATTAAATGATAAATTAATCTAATTGCAAATGAAAAGCTTGAAAATAAAGTGAGACAAAAAAAATTGCTATAGTTCAATTACTCTCAAAAATTTCCCCCTCTCAATGAAGAAATGAGGTCCATTAAATAGAAAAGCCCAAGAAGAGAGTGAAGGGGTTCTTGATTTGAAACTCCTAACCCTTCATTTCCATTTGAGACAAAAATGCCAGAATTACTTAATAAAAAGAATGGAAAATGCCACACAAGTGGCCTTTCGAATATCTTGAATTATTAATTCAAAAAGGTGTGTCCATTTGAATATCAAACAATTATTAATTCCTCTTTATGGGTAATTAGCCAAATGGGGTGGATTTAATTTAATTCTAAGCACTTAGGACTTTAGGATTAAATTAAATTATCATAGGGGTAATTTAGCTAATAAAAGTCGAAGACTTTAGGAATTAATTTTGATATTTAATTGATGCAATTCATGGTCTTTGCAATTGACATCAAGTCGAATTAAGTCAAGGAGAGAGAAAATTGCCTAGGAAACTAGGACTTTGGAGATGTAAAATTGATGAAAAATGCACCAAAATTAGTTGAAATTAATAGGTGCCAATTTTAGGGTATTACATTTTCCCCTCTTTGAATTGATGTGTGAACAACGCGTTGATTCAAAGAATAGTCTGAAGTGAAATATGACAAGAAATTCGGGAGTCTAGGTTAGGTTGCCAAGACACCGAATAGATCAAAGCATGATTTTCCGAAGTCTAAGTTAGATTGCGAAGACAATAGTCTTGAGAGAAGATGAGAATCAGGGTTAGGTTGCCCCAATGCCCAGAATGAGATTTAGATGCAAACTTAGGACTGTCTCCAGAATCAGGGTTAGATTGCCCCAATATGAAGCTTAGCCCTCCGAGACCCGAGTTAGATTGCTCAGATAATAGTCTAAGAGAGATTTCGAGAGCCATCTCCAGAATGAAGCTTGACTCCTAGGAATTAGGGTTAGATTGCCCCAATACCTAAAAGATTTTGAGAACCATCTCCAGAATGAAGCTTGATTCCCAAGGATCCAAGTTAGATTGCTCAAATACCTAAAAGATAGATGACAAGATAGCAAGATGTGAGGCACTGAGATGCCCCAAGCAATGAGAACTAATGATTCAAATCAGACTAATTCAAGAATTGATTTGACAAAATTCAAATGATGCAATCATCCTACCCCCTCAGGACTGAAATCGAAAGATGACATAAGAGGGATGATTGACAACAAGAGGTTGCAGAGTAGAAGCAATTAGACTAGATTCAAGAAGCTACAGAAGCAAATCAGAGCAAAGCAGAGGTCCTATTAACCAAGTTTGACCATGGTTGACTAGTGTTGACTTTGATGAAAAGAGCAAAGGTCTTGAGATCATGATGCAAAGATAAAGATTTGGCAAGAAGATGACGCCAGAAGACTGACTGCACAAGCGTCCAATCCCAAAAGAGTCCCATAATTTAAAACGTAGTTTTGAGCTATCTAGAGATGTCAGATTTTGATTTCGATCTTGAAAACCTGTGCAATCAAGATGAACCCAGGAAAAAAGATGAGAACCTTTGATGAATAGATCCAAAAGAAAGCAATCAAGAGAGCACTAGGATATCGTCTCAAATCCAAGCTTAGAATGAAGATGCAAGCCTAAGCTAGATGCAAGCCTAGAATGAAAATGCGAGCCTAGAATGAAAATGTTGTTGGACTCACCGTATTTATCATCATCAAGTTCATTTAGGCACAGGATGATCACAAAATGCCATACAATCCTCACTAACATTGCAATCATCAGAATATGAATATGACATAAGTCTTAAATTTGTCGGAATGAGGTGTAAGCATTAAGGTAGAAGAAGCCAGAATGACCTGAACACCTATTCCTTTTGATTTAGCAAGTTAACATAAGAATCAAAGCACAATTGCTAGAATGACCTAAATGTTGCTTGTAGACAAACACACTAGACACACAAGAGTTCCTTCTTTTTCCAAGGAGTGCTCGCAGTGACCCTTTCGTTCACTTAACAGGATAAGCTTTTAGCAATTTCACATGTAGCAAGAAGAAGACACTCAAAACAAACAAGGAGAAGAACCAACCTCACCAAAGCTTCCATATAAAAGGATTTGAGGTACACATGGCCATCCAATACAAGATGAAGGCTCTTATAGATGGATACCCCTCTTAGATAGATTCATTGGATCATTGGAACTAAACTAGCAAACAGAAAGAAAAAGAATGATCATGCCCCCAGTCTTCATGTTTCTCAATCAAGAAAGATGTCTTAGATTCACTCAAGGAGAAATGATAAAGCCAACAAACAAACAAGCAAAGGAAAATCTCAGCATGCTTCAAAGGAACACAAAGTCAGTTTTTAGTTTCAGTTTACGTTTGTGTTTGAGCGGATTGAAGTCAAATCAGAAGCAAACAATATTCAAAATCTCGACAAGATAGTGACAATAGGAAAACACAGTGAGAACCACCAGTGACCATCGTGAGAGATAATGTCTCAAGAAGATATCAGAGTGTGAACCAAGTATCAGCAGGCAAATGCAGTGAGAATCACTGGTGACCGATACAAGGAAGATTCTCAAAAGAGAGAATAAAGCATGAGTGAAGCATCAACAGGCAGACGCAGTGAGAATCACTAGTGACTGATGTAAGGAAGAGATCCTGAAAGAGAGAAATTGAATGAAAGCTAGGTATCAGAAGGCATGCATAGTGAGAACCACTGGTGATCAATACATGAGAGATCTTCAAGGAGAGAAATCTCAAAAGTAACTAGGCATCGGTAGGCAGATGCAATGAGAACCACTAGTGACTAATGCATGAACAAAACTTCCGAAAGTGATAGGACAATGCCCCCTAGACCAAGAAGGTGCCCCCAAGTGTGAACTAGTTCCAATCCATGACGAGTCAAGGAAAATCTTGAAGACAACTGAAAGCAAGCGCATGAGCTAGAAAACTAAAGCAGGAAACAAACTAAAGCAAGAAAGAAAAGAGACTAAAGTGGGAAACTAAGAGCCAAGCGATGCTAAGATGAGATGTAGCTTCAGGAAACAAGAGGTGCCTGTTTACCAGGTTTTCACCATCTTGGAAAAGATTCTATTTTTGCTACCATGATGCCTATTTACCAGGTTTTCATCAATGGCACATTTTCTTCTTTTTCAATTTTTTTTGTACTTTTTTCTTTTTTGTATTTTTTTTTTGAATATTTCATTTTTTTGTATTTTTTTATCTTTTCACTTTTATCTTCTTTTTTTTTTCAATTTTCTATTTTTTTTATTATTATCAAGGCACCTGTTTACCAGGTTTTCACCAAGATAATAGATACATCAAAGTGCTTGTTTACCAGGTTTTCACTAAGATCATTTTTTCAAGACATTTTGCAATTTTTAGGATTTTTGCAATATATCATTTTTAGGATATTTTGCAATATATCATTTTTAGGATTTTTTCAGGACCAATAAGTATGTACATGAGCATGCTAAGAATGTCTCAATTATAGAACTTCTTCAGATGAAGAGTGTTGATAGGCTCTTTGAGCTGTTCTCCCTCAGTAGTAATCTTTGAGAACACAGTATCTTGTAGTAGTAGTTAGCTACGAAGTTGTAGAATCAGAACCAGTAGTATCCAACTATCGAGAGATCCATAGTCAAGGAAAGGTCACTTAAGTGAGACCCACAAATATCCTCGTGGATGCATCTTAACTCTCTGTCAGACTTCCCACGCTCTAAACACTTAGGGAGAGTATGTTCTAGATTTCTCTTAATCATGTCATTAGAAATGAGGAGATGCTGATATGCACCTTAGGAAAAGGCAAGATGGAGTGAAGAGGGTAAAGTATGAGAGGCAAGGGGTGATGGAATGGAGGGAAGTATGAGAATTTTGGAAGCTTGAATGGAAACTTTGATTTTCCTTTTGGAATCCACATAGCTTTTGATTTTTTTCTCTTTTCTTCTTTATGTTGAAGTGCTTTTGATGACAATGCCTGTAAGATGGATTTTGAGATCCATTTTTTAATCTTATTTTCTAGCTTTTGATTGTCTTCTTCTTTTTGAGGACCTTTGTGGTCTTTTGAACACCTCTATTGCTTTTCTTTCTTTGTAGTCACATGTTGATTAGATGGGACATGGTGATCTTGAGATATAAGTGGATTCTCATTATTTTTGTTTTTATGTTACACATCCAAGTTACCTCCAAAAGACTCAGGAATACTGGATGAAAGAGGCTTATATGACTGGTTTAGGTGGAGAGATGGAGATGGAAGTGGATGAGCCACTTATCTTAGGGAGGAGGGGGAGGATGAGTAGTCAATGGGATGGGCTCAAGTGCAAGGATATCAGCATCATCCTCATCATTCATGAATGAATCAAATAGATCAAGAAAGTGATCTTCCATAGAACGTTGTCGATTGTGAGTTGTCCTAGAAGAGTCAGATAAGCTTGGAGGAATATTGTGTGAGCCTAACCAAGATAACCTATTCTGAGAGTTAGGTCCCCTTTCAGGTGGAAAGAGCACATGAAGATTCCATGAGATTGTAATAGGATGGGATCTCACATACCCTTGATTTACTAGAGCAGTAGAAGTATAACTTGGAGTAGATGGCCTAGGAGCCATAGGAATGATCTCCACAGGAGGGTGGAAAGGATCATCATCAATTTCTTGATTCAGAGGATTAGACCTTCCTCCTCTTTCAGAGTTGGTAGGAGTAGCATCTTTGTGTACAAAATCAACTAGTTTTTTTGTAGTAGCATCTGATATGGAGTCCCATTCATATTTCTTTGAATTCATTTCATTATGGCGACACTATTTGATGTAATCAGCTAGAGATATAGTAGGTGGTAGATCTTCTTTATTGCTATCACCTATCACAGGACGTGTTTCTTCAACAGTAGGATCTTGCTCAGTAGAAGAAGTGGAGTAATTTAGAATAGGCATACCCCAAGGCATACCCAAGATAAGGGAGACATTAGCTATTTGCCCCCATTCCATATGTTTTCCATTAGAGTTAGCACTAGTAGGAGTTTGTTCAGTAAAGTGTATAAGATCCTTCTGATGAGGACCAGGATCATGTTCTTGAAGCACTTGAGAAGTTAGATAGGACTCTCCTTGGTAGCTAGGCTCAGGATGTTGAATATTCAAGGATCTTTCATGTGTCATAGATGGGATCTTTTCTTCTTCATTATCTGAATCCTTGTATGAGTGAAAGTTGTAGCTAGGTTGGTCAAGCTCATGGCTCTGATAGCCAATACCAAATCTATCTTCAGAGGGTTTTTCACAGGAATGTAGAGATGGAGGAAGATTTGTCAATGACAAGATGGACTCCATCTGATATTCCCCCATGCCAATATCTTTGATCTGTAGGGTCTTTTCTATTTCTTTGAGTTTAGCATTATAAAATTCTATAAATTCCCTGTTGGTTGGAGCAAGGCTATCACTAGATTCTAGGAGCATATTGCAAGTGAGTAGGGGAGCATTATGGCTCAAGGAATGATCACCTTCTCCAAAGAAGGGCAAGTGATGAGGCGAGGTCGAATGACCCACCATAGATTGGAACTGATTGAGATTGAGATCTTTGGGGACATTTTCCTCAGTGAGGGCTTTATCCATAGATAGTTTCGGTCCAGATGTCAAAGGCTCGAGACCTTTGAGAACAATCTTCACATGGGATCGAGTGATAGCATTTGCACAAGCTGGAGATGGTGTGGGGTTACAAGAGGGAGGTGCAGGACAAATGGAGTTTTGGGTTTAGGAGCATCCTCACTCCCCAAAGAAATGATCATGTCATAGTATTCACATCAATAGGTTCAATCTCATTGATGACAATGTCACTAGTATCATATGTATAGTTGACCACATTGTTGGTAACTTTAGACTTGGATAATTCACTTTTCCCATGAGGAGGAAAGGAGTCTTTAAATTCTTGATGATCTAAATTCCTATTATGGTTCTGTACCAAAGTCCTATAAACCACATTGAGAGGTTCTCCCAAGGAAGTGGATTCACGCTCAGGTTGAGAGATCCAAGGTTTTTTTCTAGCGAATCTTGAAGGTGGTTGAGTAACTGTCATAGCCTTCTCAGTGGCTTTGATCATTTGTATGCTAGAGCTAAGATTAAAGACAGACTTTGAGGGTTTTGGTGTCACATTTTCAACAACCCCATCATTCATAACATCTATGTTTCTATTGACAATCTTATGCTTATCCCTGTTCGAGTGAGAAGGTCATTGCTTGTTGTCTTTGTTTAAAGTCAATTCTCCCTTCTTGACCATAAATGCTTCTATCCTTACAGCTCACCTAATCATATTGTCAAAAGTGAGGGGACCTTGTAATCGTACTTGGTATCCAAAATTTGGGACAAGATTGTCCAAGAAGATATCAAGCTTTTCAGAATTGGGTAATTCATGCGGATACTTCGTGCATAGTTTTCTCCATCTCTGGAGAAATGTTATGAGAGGCTCCCCTTGTCACTGTTTCAAATTGCAAAGGTCTTGGATGTTGACTGGATATTGAATATTGTGGGATTGATCATAATTCTTTTCATTTTGAGACTGACCATGACCTTGGTCATTTGGAGATTGCTCATGACTATTGCTGAATTTACCTCCCCTTGGGAAGTGGAATGGATCTCCCATCTTGTTGGTAGTATTCTGAGAGATCGTGAAAATAAGATTGAAAGAGTCGATAGGTTCAATTCTAGAAAGTGACCCTTCAGAGCCTTGCTGGTGTTGAAACAATGGGTTATAATATTCTTGAAATAATAAGTCAGATTGTATCTGAAACAATGGATTATAATACTCTTGGAACAAGGAGGAATGTGAAGATCTCTCACAAAGTTCAGATTTCATAACAGATTCAGGATGACCTATTTCTTGATTAGGAGGTTCACTTCTACCTTGATCAGGATTTTGAATGGGATAAGTCCTCCCACTTCTAGTTGTGACAGTCATAGACAAAGATGAAATGAGAGAGGACTCAGGATAAAGCTAGACTCGGTCTCTAAGAACAATGCAAAGGAGATAAAGGCTAGGACAACCAAGATGCGAGATGGACCTGGCACGAATCGTCAAAAGAGGTGGCTAGAACAACTGAGATAAGACTATCGCAACATGAGATACAAAAGGCATAAAGAGATAAGGTAAACCAATGAGAGACCACACAAGTCGAAGCAAAGATCGATTGATTCCTAACTCAAAACAACCAGTTTCTGATAGTGAACGATAGGAAAGAAGAAAAATAGACCTCAGACAAAAAGTAGATTAGATAAAAAGTCAAACAGTCAATGGCAAATAGGTCTCTATTTTTGCAAACTGGGCTACAGTCTCGCGTGAGAGAACACCAAGCCACACAAGAGAACACCAGTCTTCATGTGAGAGAACAAAGTCTTGTGCGAGAAAGTGCTCTGAAGTGTGAAACTTCACATGGGGAAAGTGCAAAATCTAATAATCTGACACAATTTTTGAGGTTAAAGTTGAATTTTGAGGTATAGCCTGAATTGATGTCTGATAGAAAATCTAGTTTCCTGACAGGTTTGAAAAATAGTTTAATCAACAATCTCGTTTTAGGATTTCAAGCATTCGTTTAAAGACACAAAGGTTCAAATCAAGCAGTTGTGATACAAGAAGCAGTCGTTAACAGGCCTATCAAGGACAAAGCAACTTGATAGCATCAGGGGAGTCTTTGTTTGATAATGATTGGACAATGTTTAAGACTCGATAACAAACACATAGCTTAGTCCTACAAAAAAATGGTGAGAAGACAAAACCTTTGCCCCATTGCTTATGGGCATACGTGCACCTCACAAAGCCATGTCACCCCCTAGAGGGTGCCCATGTTTTTGGTGTTTCGAAGGACTCAATAGTGTACATACAAAGGTTACCCTTGTAGCAGGGGCCAATGTCGCAACCACCTTCAAGCGTCTAGGTGTATGCCTATGATGGGAATCTATGGGAGAGATTCTTCCCCCTCCCTGTGCAAAGATTATGACTCCTTTCGAAGGTGAACAGGGTAGGCCACTAGCTAAGGAAATTTTTTAATAGGCTTCCATTCATGCTAACCTTCGGTGCCCCCAATATAGGGCTAGGGCCTCACAGCCACACCAACACCCAAAAGTCATACACCCCCACAAGCAGGGCTAGAAGTGGCACCGCTCAGTATAATAGATGGATCCTTCTCAAGATGATAGTCAAAGTCTTGAGAAGGAAGCTAACATGGTTTTGGAGTCTTTAGACTCAACAAAACATTTTTTATTAGAGTGAGGTGGAATCACTGGCAATAGGTGCATACTCACTTGGGTCGTTCCCAGAGGTTCAATACCGGCAAGCCCTCTAAAGGTGACACTAGACTTGGTTTAGATTCGGGGGTCAGATTTTCTAGTTCTCCCAAAGGGAGAAGAGCATACTTCTCTATCCCATTTCCTCACCCAAACACATCAAGAAGATTCATCACTGAGTTAGCTTCACTCCACCACAACTACAAGCTTTTGGGTTTCTATTTCTCTCAAAGAGAGAAGAGCATAATCCCCTGGCTAATAGAAGTGTAAAGATTCACTACCTTTCTCTGCTTCCTTAAGAATTTATCATATTAGTAAGATCATTAGGATTTCGGGTTCATTCATGGTCATCACCTCCATGTAATGAAGAGCCAAAGTCCCTACTCACTATCAAAATCCTCAAGAAATTTTAATGGAGCCCTATTTAGACTATGTGAATGAAAGCAAGAAACAAACACAACATTTTAGCAAGTCTTTGACTATCATCCTACAATCAAACCATTAGTATGTTTTCAATTTCTTGGTCAAATGTCCTGTAGAAAACTGTTACGCTGTGTAAAATAACAAAGAAATAAATGAACAACAGCAAACAGAAAACTGTTAGAAATCTGAAACTAGAAAGATAGAAACTAAAAAATTAAAACACTATCCTACAGTCTCACGCGAGGAAGTACCTCATGGCATGCGAGAAAGTACAAGATGTTGTGCAAAGGTGCAGAAGCTCATGCGAGAAAGTGCTACAGGGAGAGAAATCTCATGTGGGATGCTCTAGATTCTCACATGAAGATCCATACACAGACAGTACGGACACACAGCAGAGCTTGAATTTCTTGTCAGAAAAGATGAGAATGAGGCCAGAAATCAGATTTTCTGCCCCACGGTGGGTGCCAAAATGTGTGTGTCTGAATGTGGACCTCTAAATCAAGTACAAATGTAACATAGTCATTGCTCAATCATGAGATGGTGAGTATGAACATGAATTGTCCATCTCAACATAGATTGAATCGACTTGTTGCCTCCTATGTGGATGGGGTGTTCAATTACTCTCAGAACGAGAGCCAACAACCATGAGACCAATCCCACAATGGAGGATTTTCAAAAGCTAAGAAGATGAGAAAACTGAAATTGAACTAAATGAATGCAATTTAATCTAAGATACTTTGAAAGAAATATGATACTATTATAAATAGCTTGAAAGAAATATGCAAATTATTCTAAAGAACTAGGAAATAGCAATGATATTAAACTATGAGCATGTAAGAAAATTAATCTAATATGAGAATGCAATACTATATTAAATGATAAATTAATCTAATTGCAAATGAAAAGCTTGAAAATAAAGTGAGACTAAAAAAATCACTATAGTTCAATTACTCTAAAAAATTTCCCCCTCTCAATGAAGAAATGAGGTCCATTAAATAGAAAAGCCCGAAAAGAGAATGAAGGGGTTCTTGATTTGAAACTCCCGACCCTTCATTTCCATTTCAGACAAAAATGCTAGAATTACTTAATAAAAAGAATGGAAAATGCCACACAGGTGGCCTTTCAAATATCTTGAATTATTAATTCAAAAAGGTGTGTCCATTCTAATATCAAGCAATTATTAATTCCTCTTTATGGGTAATTAGCCAAATGGGGTGGATTTAATTTAATTCTGAGCACTTAGGACTTTAGGATTAAATTAAATTATCATAGGGGTAATTTAGTTAATAAAAGTTGAAGACTTTAGGAATTAATTTTGATATTTAATTAATGCAATTTATGGTCTTTGTAATTGACATCAAGTCAAATTAAGTCAAGTAGGAGAGAGAAAATTGCCTAGGAAACTAGGACTTTGGAGATGTAAAATTGATGAAAAATGCACCAAAATTAGTTGAAATTAATAGGTGCCAATTTTAGGGTATTACACACACCACCATGATGCCATCATGGTGACACTTGCAAAGTTTACCAAGGTAGCCCACTTTTCACCTATACAGACCACTTTTACAACTCTAGTAGTGGAACAAATTTTCTTGTGATATATTTTTAGACTCCATGGCATTCCTCGTAAGATCATATTTGATAGAGTCTCTCTCTTTACATCTTCCTTTTGAAGAGGATTGTAGACAACATTGGGCACCAAGCTCAATTTTAGCACCGCTTATCACCCTTGGATAAAAGGACAGATGGAGAGGGTAAATCAAGTGTTAGAGGATATGATTTGCATGTATATCATGGATCATCAGACTAGGTGGGAGGAATAGCTACACTTGGTAGAGTTTTCCTACAATAATGGGTACCACTCTTCTTTAGGTATGCCACCCTTTCAAGCTTGTACGATAGACCATTCAGAACACCTTTCAGTTGGGATCACATTGAGAATGGAGTTTCTATAGATCTGGAGTTAGTTCAAGAGTTGGAGTAGTAGGTGACCTTGATTAGACAACATTTGAAGGAAGTGTGGGATAGACAGAAGAAATATGTAAATGCAAAGAGAGAGGATCATAGTAATTTTATCAGGGATAGAATTTTCCTGAGAGTGCGGCCACATAAGATTCCAATCCATAATGGAAATGGATTTAAGCTTTCACCTAGACTTGTGGGACCATTTGAGATTCTTGAGAAGATAGGTCCAATTGCCTATCATCTAGCTTTTCCACCTATCCTGTCACACATCCATGATATGTTTCATTTATCAGTTTTGAGGAAGTACATTTATGATGATTCTCATATCATAGATTGGGATGCCTTGCAGGTGGAGT
>BSBK01000938.1:6600000-6606867 GCA_027943335.1 Chamaecyparis obtusa
AGGACTGTAGAAGTGATTATGTGTGATTAAGTAAAAATGTATGTAAAGGAATATTCTCTAATTTATGGGTGAATAATTCATATAAACCCAATTATGGAAAATTGTTGAGGAAATTTTATTTTATTAAGGGAATTTAATTAAGGTAAACTTTGCTAGAAGATTAGTATGATTTAATAAACACATTTAATTATTAATTAATCAATAGGTTATTATATAAAGTTAATTAATTGGATAATTTATTTTGGATGGGTACTATAGTCCAAGAAGGGGACTTGTAATTATTGCACCCTTTTATTTAATGCATTGACTAGGTAATTTTAAGAAACTAAATTAAATATTTAAAATGGGATTATGCCCTTAATTAATTTTATAACCTAACCTAAATAATAAGCCTTGAAACCTAAAGTTGTGATGTACCCTACGAGGGATGTTGGCAAGTTCAAAACTCGCTTGTCATGATTCCCCTCAACCGGGAATTAACCTTTACAACACTTAGCTTGCAACCGTCGAGAAGTTATTTTAAAATTATATTTAAATTAATAATTTTTTTAAAACAAATGTGTGTTTTTGCCTGTTAAAATTTGGGCATGACATTTTGGTATTAGACCCAGGTTCAACTTCGGATATCTTAAACCCATTACGTTTCTCATTTAATCATTTCAAAATGAACTTGTAGGATGCCTCCTTATACGTGAGAAGATCGTAGACCTGGTAGAGGCCCTAGGTGTGCTCCCTCAGTTCACGAGTAAGTTGAGAAGAGACTTGAGGGTTCTAGGAGAGAATCAAGGACCCCCTCCCATACCACGACCGAATCCTAACCAGAAGGTTTTGTTAGCACTTCACACCCTTATTCGCATTATCTAGGATAAGCTACCTCTAGTGGGACATCATCCAGAGCACTAGTCAGAAAGGCATAGGTCAAATGCAAGAGAGAGGACTAGGAATCCTCCACATGATCGTGAGGAGGGTTAGGGAGCTCATGAGGTGGAGTCGGTTTGTATGCTAGAGCCACCACCTAGAATATTTAAAAGGGCACCCTATATAGTAGGGCTTAGGTAAGTTAGTTTCAAGTTGAGTTGGTTTCTGGATGTGATAGATTTGTACAAGTAAGGTGTAGTCTCTAAAAAAGAGGGTAGGTTAGAGAATTATGGGAGGTTGTTTTAAACTTTCTATTCTCAATTTTCTTTAAAAAAATTTTGTTGTCCCGGTCGGTGCAGGGGGTTGGCCATGAAATGTATGTAAAGGAGAAACATTATATTTTATGTGTAAGGATAGGACGTTTACCCATTTTCTTTAAAAAATTATGCCCTTTTGTAGAAAGGAGGCACATCTACATGGTGGAGGAAAGAGGAATATAAAAAAAATTTATTTATGGACACTATCACTTGGGATACCTTTTTGGAGAGATTTAGAGATAGGTACTTGTCAGAGCACTTCAGATAGCACCATGTTGATGAGTTCCATGATCTCTAGTAGAGGGGATTCATAGTATTGCAGTATAAGAGTCGATTCCTTGAGTTATTACCCTATGTAGACTATATGAAGGATGAAAAATTGTGATTTAATTTCTTTGTGAGGGGACTTAGTGAATGGATATCAGGAAAGGTATGCATGACCACTTGAGGAAACCTTCGAGAGGATATAGATGTCTTTGATTGCAGAGGAGATACAGAGTAGGTCATGAGATGCTCAAGATTGGTCTCAAAACCATATCTCTGCACCTTAGTCATTTGGGTATCAGAAAAAATATTGGAAGGGAAACAATAAAAAGACATCAGGATCTTATAAGAACCCCAGTAGCAGTCTCAGCAAAAATCAGAGATAGAGGACACCACAGGGACAATAGGTCTCTAAGCCCAAGAAGTGGTAGTCACAAGGTCCTAAGAAGGATCAACAACCACAGTATTCAGATGCACCTCAAAATTGAACTCAGCATTCCTCCAGGGATGGTCAAAGTGGGTCTAGTAGGACTAGTGGACAATAGTACTCTAGGCCACAGGGAGTTTAGACACACACATGGTCCTTGTTATGTATGTGGTGCCATGGGGCACTTAACCTGATATTTACCTTAGGGTTAGATGGCAGGTAGTCAATGCATGGAAATGTCAAATCCTATAGTTGGGGATATAGGAAAGTCTCACAAGCTATTTGTAGTGGTTGATAACTGCCAGGAAGAGCATCATCCCATAGTTATAGAGGCCACATGTATGATCAGAGGTAGTAGTATTTCCATTTTATTTGATTCTAGAGCTATTTATTCATTTATATCTCCTATAGTTGTGGAGTAATGCAGACTAGTAGTAGTTGGACATCATATCAGTTGGGAGGTCGAGTTAGCATCATGAGCTATATTGTCATTCAAATAATTGATTAGGGACTGTCAGGTGAGATTGGTGACTTGACCACCACATTATACCTTTATATCACACATCTTGGATCCTATGGTATAGTACTTGTCATGGATTGGATTAATGACCACAAATCCAAGTTGGATTGTTGTCAGAAGAGGGTTGAATGTTTAGATGATCATGGCACTCCTATTGTGATTTTTGGGATTCAAAGACCTATATCTCTTTGTATGATCTTTGCTATGTAGCTTAAGCGAAGCATAAAAAAGGAATGCTAGTTATTTTCCATCACCATCAGTGTCATAGAAGATGAGGAGGAGAGGGGAACAATCTCTTGATGATTATCCTATACTTTATGAGTTACAAATGTATTCCCTACTAAGCTACCAGGGTATTCCTCCTTGCAGGGCAATGTATTTCTATATTGATCTCATACCAGGAGATGCACTAGTTTTGAGGGTGCCATATAGGATGACTACTAATGAACTTAATGAGATCAAGATCTAGTTAGAGGATCTTTTAGATAAAGGGCATATTCATCCTAATGTCTCACCTTGGGGTGCACCAGTCATCATCATAAAGAAGGATGGATCCTTGTGGTTTTGTATGGATTACCGATAGTTAAATAAGTTAACCATTAAGAATTAGTATCTGCTTTTGAGGATTGATGATTTGTTTGATCAGCTTCATGGTGCCAAAGTGTTTTCTAATATTGATATTAAGTTAGGGTACCATAAGTTGCAGATTGTGGATAGAGATATTCACAAGACTACTTTTCGTACTAGACATGGACACTCTGGATTCATAGTTGTATCATTTTGTCTTATGAATGCTCCAACTATATTCATGATTCTTATGAAAAAGGTATTCTCCATCTTTCTTAACAAATTTGTGGTTTTTTTCCTTGATGATATTTTGATATATTCTCAAAATGAGGAGCACAAAGAGAACTTGAGGCAGGTTTTGTAGTGTCTAGGAGACAATCAATTGTATGGAAGCTTATCAAAGTGTGCATTTTATTGGTTCAAGATTCATTACCTTGGGCATGTTATTTCAGGTGATGGAATCTCAGTTGATCCATCTAAGATTAGAGCCATTATGGATTGGCCACCGCCTACCACTGTGACCGAGGTCAAGATTTTTATGGGATTGGTAGGTTATTAAATGTATTTTGTTGAGGATTTTCTAGAGTGGCACACCCTATTACTTCTCTTAAAAGAAAGAGAAAGAAGGTTGAATGGATAGAAAAGTGTGAGAAGGACTTTCATAAACTCAAAAAAGAACTTACTAGCACGCCTATTCTTGCAGTTCCAGATCCTTTAGTGGATTTTGTGGTTTGCACAAATACTTCCTTGGATGGTTTGGGAGTTGTTCTTATGCAGGATAGTCGAGCCATTGCATATGATTCTAGGAAACTCAAGACTCATGAGCTTAATTACACTACCCATGACCTTGAGCTTGCAGTAGTGGTTCATGCATTAGTAAGATGACATATTTTCCTTTTGGGACATTGGTTTGAGCTTCATTTAGATCATCAGAGTTTGCAGTATATATTCACTCAACCAAACCTTAATGCTCACCAGAGGAGATGGATGGAGTTCCTTTGTGAGCATGATTTTGATATTCACTAAATCAAGGGTAAGGAGAACGTAGTTGTAGATGCTTTTATTAGGATACAACATGGGGCATATTCTATGACCGCAGGCACAAAGTTGAGAGATCAGATATTGCACCATTTGCATGAGGATGAATGGTATGTTGACGTTAATCAGGTTATTCAGTCTGAGAGATCTCTTGAAGGGAAATTTGTAGGTTATTCCTTTGAGTCTGATGGGCTATTAAACAATAGAGGGTACATCTATATACAATCCACCAAAGATTTGTGAGTTTTTATCATGTTAGGGGCTCATAGAGAACCCTATGCAGCGCACCCCAGAGTCAAGAAGATGCATGCTAATTTGAGACAGTTATACCATTAGCCAGAGATGAGACAATATATTAATGAGATAGTGGCACGATGTCTTGAGTTTTAAAGATTTAAGGAGGAGCATCATCATCCAAGTGGTTTTCTCTAGCCACATGAGATTACCAGAGTGGAAATGGGATGTTATTTTTATGGACTTTATTATTGGTCTTCCTATGTCATCGTGCTTCCATGATGCCATCATGGTGATAGTTGAAAAGTTGACCAAGGTAGCCCACTTTTCACCTATACAGACCACTTTTATATCTCCTACAGTGGCACAAATTTTCTTGCAGGATATTTTTAGACTTCATGGCATTCCTTGTAAGATCATATCTGATAAAGACTATCTCTTTACATCTTCCTTTTTGAGAGAATTGCAGACAACATTGGGCAACAAGCTCAATTTTAGCATCGCTTATCACCCTGAGCTAGAAGGACAAATGGAAAGCATAAATCAGGTGTTAGGGGTATTCTTCACATGTATGTCATGGATCATTAGACTAGGTGGGAGGAGTACCTACATTTGGTAGAGTTTGCCTACAATAATGGGCATCACTCTTCTCTAGGTATGCCAACCTTTCAGGCCTTGTACAATAGACCATGCATAATACCTTTGAGTTGGGATCACATTAAGGATAGAGTTGCTATAGGTCTTGAGTTAGTTGTAGAATTGGAGGAGTAGGTACCCTTTATTAGGAAGTGTTTGAGGGAGGTGCAGGATAGACAAAATAAATATGCAGATGCGAAGAGAGAAGATCACAGTTATTTGGTTGGTGATAGAGTTTTCATGACAGTGCGGCCACATAAGATTCCAATCTATTATGGAAATGGATCTAACCTTGCACCTACACTTGTGGGACTATTTGAGATTCTTGAGAAGATAGGTCAAGTTGCCTATCATCTAGCTTTTCCACCTATCCTGTCACGCATCCATGATATGTTTCATGTATCATTTCTGAGGAAGTACATTTATGGTAAGTCTCATATCATAGATTGGGATACCTTGCAGGTGGATTCAAACAAAAAGTTGTCTTTGGACCCCATTCACATTTTGGAACACCAAATGCTAGCTCTTTGATGTCGAGAGTTGGACCAGGTTAGGTTCTAGTGCGATTTCTATGATGAGGTTGCAGCATTGTGGAACAACACAACACAGATGAGGACCTGGTACCCATACCTATTTGATAAACCCCAAGAGGAGGTTCACCCCTAGGATGTGAGGCCCCACTCCAGGACTATCCTAGCATCACACACTTTTGATTTTTCATGGACTATATTTGAGACATTACGAGACATTGGTATTATTTACATGTTTATGGTTATGACGTATTATCTTTGACAATGTGGTTTGGACACTATATTTTATAGACATTTACCTTTATTATGTGATTTTAGGACATCATTATGTGACACTATTTTATGTTAATATTACTTGAATTATTGACTACCTAGATGATGTTAGAAATGTTAAATTTAATGCTTACGAAATTTAGGTGAAATTTGCATATAATGTATTTTAGTAGAATCTTGTCTTGTGATTTAGAATACACATATCAATTTGAAATTTATTAGTAAATTATGATGAATGATTATGGTGCATTAGGAAATTAAATGTTAATCCTAATACTGCATTTTGAATTTCGATGTTTATACTTCTAGGCATTATTGATATTTGAATTGAGTGTGTAGGATTATGGCCACGGAAATTTTTTGGAGAACCATGACTAACCCCTATGTGAATTTCATAAAGCCAAAGTTGTGTCTATTGGATAGACAAAACCTCATTGTAATGTATTTTATTTTGTATAGTGTATGATGTGAATTTTAATTGCATTCATTCATTCAATTGAATTATTAACAAGTGGACTTGCCAAGTGTGTTGTGATGTGTAATGTAGTATCAATTGGCACAATTGTTGTGAAAGTGATGTGGCATGGCATGTCCACTTGGAAATATTGAGTGTCCACCATTCCCACTTAGTACATAGTTGTGTTTTCCATAAAACCACTTGGTTAGAGAGTCCATAGTGAGGTCAAATCTATAGGAACTCATAGGTGATCTTAACTGGGATTTTTGAGGGGTCATATGGTCACCCAAGGTTGAGTTTTACCCATTTTTCACTAGTATTTTTCATATACATATGGGTAGGGGGAGTTTTTTTACCATAGGACATCATATTTTGACCTTGGAAACCCTCCAAAATGTTAATTTTCCAAGATGGCTGAAAATCATCTTTTGGAAGCATGGTCTTGGGGAAGACTACCTTCTATTTGGTTGGCAAATCTTCACCACTTTTCAAGCCACTCTTTTAGGAACCCAAATTTGATAATGTGTAAGGGGCTGGGGAAGAGTGACCAATAGGAAGCTCACATTCTTCCAAGGACTTGGAGAATGTGAGGATTTTGAATTTAGAGGGAAAATTGGAGAGAGTTTCTCTTAATCCACCACTCTCAAACTTTAGAGACCACTTAGAGGATTTGGAGAAAAGAAAGGATAAACAAAAGGGAAGGGTTCTACTTCAACATTCATTCTATAAATTCTATTTGCAAGGTT